>SJJU01009295.1:0-10073 GCA_012932125.1 Conopomorpha cramerella | reverse complement strand
AATGGCTCGGTGCAGGTACAAGAAACCCGCTCAATTTGGGGAGACGTAAGACTTGGCTCGCGTGTTAGTGAGCATTTCGGTCGGTCCGTGTACCTTTGTTTGGACGTGTTAGATCGATGTAGGTAATGTATGAGAATCGGAATGTTGTTCCTCTCTACGGTTTAATCTCCTGTCTGTCCATTTGTTCCCATTGGAACTAATTTATTTGCCCGGGTTGTGTTAAGAATGCCTTAGTCGGTTTCAGATTAATTTCGCAGCGACTTGCATCTTTGGGGAATAGGAAACCAATTCGGCAGCATTAATAAGTATTGCCGGAACAGAATTGGCAAAGTTTTGGAAAAATAAAAGACTTATAATGAATTCCTTTTTTTTTTGTTTCGCATTTTCCTTTTCAAGTAGGTATGGATTTTTGATCATCTCCCTCGTGTTTTAAGGACGATAAATAATAATTAAGTAGGTCATGATGCAAATATAATCAATATGATCAAATGATGTTACTTGCGTTTACGTGATGATGCGGTAATAGGTTCACCACACTTTAGGTTTTTTTTATTGCAAGTGGTAAGCGATTGACCACTATTGTTAACCTGGTGTTAAGCTGTAATGTGATCTTTGATTTTAACATGGACGGGTGTGTTACAAATATCTATAAATTAAAAGGCCTGGTGACGCTAATCGATTACCAAAAAGCTCATCCAATAGATGCGCAAATCCAGTGTTCTTTAGAAAGTAATCATCATCATCGTCAGCCCATATTTGTCCACTGCTGGACTCTATATATGATAGGCCTCTCCAATTGCACGCCACTGTGATCTGTTTTCGGCTTCTCGCATCCAGCTTATGCCAGCCATCTTGCGCATATCATCAGTCCACCTTGCCGGAGGGCGTCCTACACTGCGTTTGCCGAGTGGTGGTGGTCGTGGTCGACATGGTCTCGGCTCGAGACTCGTTTTCCCAAACGGTCATCGGTTCTACGTTTAATATGGCCGGCCCACTGCCACTTCAGCTACCTAAATCGACGAGCTATGTCGATAACTCTAGTTCTCTGTCGGATCACTTCGTTAGAAAGTAATGATTGGTTACAAAAGTGGAAGCGGGGGAAAGAATAGTAAAGTGCAACAGGTACACAAAAGCATGATATATCAACATATTGATGTCCACCGTTTGAAATAGGCCTTTCCCGAAGCGCTCCTCGAAGATCGATCCTGTACTTTCCTCCGCCAACATAGCCCCACAACAAAACATATAATATGAATAATTAATAAAGTAATTTTATGCTGCTTACATCTAAGACAGAGTTCTGAGATATCGTTCCGGCGTTCCCGATCCCCCGAATCTAATACATCTCATAAATAAACTAACACCAGAGCACCCATCAAGAAACCACAATCGATATTTGGTCCAAGGATTAGACCCAAAAGGATTTGTCTCCCTAAGGCGCTGTAGAAGACCTTTCTTTGTTTAAAACCGGCCTAAGCTTCCAATAACCATAACGCCTTGGTCTTTGCAAGCGTATCATTTGTATTTAGATAAAGGGTTTTCCATACGCTAAAATTATTCAAGGGAATTGCGAGCCACACCTAACCACCAGGTAGATTTAATTAATATACCGATGCAAAATTTCTAAGGCGCAACGTTTGTATGTAAATTAGGTGTATTATTGATTGGCAGGTTCTGAATTAATTTTCTTCACAGTGTTTCATGTAAGAAACTTTTGATCGAATGGTATATATATAATATAATATATAATCAATAGTTTAGCAACAGTATACAATGCTGTCTAACAGTAGGCTAATGACGTATTAGGCCAATACAATTTTGAGCCACGGTAGAAACTATGACTGTAAGTGTCAAGGTCCTAAAACTTGTAATTACACTTCACGCCTTTTAATGACAAAGCGAGGTAGGTAGAAGTACTGGCTAAGTAAATTTCCACAATTAACCAAATTCAAAATTTAAATTATTTTTTTTGAGAATCGCATGTGGGTACGTAGTACAGGCAGAAGGTCAATAACATGGTATCAATGTGTTCTGCTCTTAGAAGCACACAAATGTTCAGTGTTAGCTCTGTTAGTGTTACATGACATGTCAGAATTACATTCAATTACTTATCTACCAAATAGTCATTAGATCAGTTATAATAATGATTACTAACATTAAACATAATACAACGAATATAAAACAATAAAATACCGATATTATATATCAATTTTACCGTATTTAATTTTTTTTGTCAATAAGGGTTAATGATATAGTAGCATTTTTCAATTAATATACCTTTCAATCGTATTTAACCGTATTTAACTTAAAAGACCAACAAATCACACACAAATAAAAACAAAAGCCCTCATCTCTAAAGAATTATGTCGGAGGCGAGAATAGAACCCATAACCATCTTCTTTGGGGAAGGTGTCCTGAACACTAGTCTAACTCGGCACTCTTAATATTGATGAAGTGATCAACTCATTTTTTCATTCATCTTCTAAACCCATTAGCATCCCGACTATCCCATGGTCGCCTTTCACGTCATGAATTTGAAGACATAAAAAAATACACTTCACGCCTTTTAATCCCAAAGCGGGGTAGGTAGAGGCCCTTGCCCACCAAGGTGGAACCTTGGTTCTCCAAGCATATTTAACCCAACGTGATTGTGGGGACCATCGCCGTTATAGGGTTCACACACCTTGTAGTGTGCGGGATTCTGCACGATGTTGGCCTTCACCGTACGAGCGTTGCGTTGCGTACATAGACTTTGAAATATTATCCAGGTGTTATAGTTGAAAAAAAAACAACTGTTGCCTTATCAATCAATACATAGTATAAAACAAAGTCACCCCCAGCTGCTTGTCCCTAGTATGATTTAATATATCTTTAAAACTACGCAACAGATTCTAATGCGGTTTTCTGTAGTAGATACAGTGAGGAAGGTTTATATGTATAATAAATGCCATGTAAAGTGACGGCCGGCATGGACTAGTGGTCAGGACATCTGCCTCTAGGACGACGTTCGCGGGTTCGATTCCCGCCACTGACATAATGCTTTAGTGATGAGTTGAGGCATTTGTTGTGTGCGTCTGGGTGTTTTATTTATCTGTGTATGTATTTAAAAGTCTGTATGCAAGTATATCAGTCTCTGGCACCCATAGTACAGGGTATCCTAGTTTGGGGTCAGGTGACCGTGTGTAAAAATGTCCCGTTATAAGTATTTATTATTATTATAATAGCAGAGAAACACTGTAAAACTAATAATTTATATTGGCAAAACAACGTTTCCCGTCAGCTAAGTATAGCTATTTTCTACAAAAATATATAATATAAAAAGAACGAAGAAAATTTATCGCACGAGGGGGCAAAAGTCAATTTTTTTTTGCAGTTTGCATCGCTCTTGTATCGTAGCGTCAAAAAGTACATTGTATTTCAATGCAGTTGTTGTACCTAGACGTTTAAAAAATAATGTAAATAATTTTTTTTTGGACTTCATCAACATGGACAACAACATCCATCCCAGAGACGGGAATCGAACCAACACGACTCTAGCCTCAGTGCCGCAACTCCACAACTATGCAGGCCGTATAGAAAGACCTTATAAATCATAATATCAATAGTTATATAAACTAAATAACGATAACTTACTGCAATACTTCATCACTTTCGCACTAATAAATAACTCACACACACATTTCCACTTCCCACCCATACACACACACACACACACACACACACACACACACACACACATGTACTACAATGAAGGGGATAATGAATCCCCCAAAGATATCTTACTGAAATAATTTATCCATCGTCGGCTATCCCAATACAATACGCCAAGTAAACAAAACCTTATTACTTTGACCTCCCGTTTCATACGAATTGCTTTCGGAACGGTCCATAGGAATTCTTCTTTAGATTAATGTAACAGTTCCTTAGGGAGGCAATAACTTATGACGTCAGGGAAACAGTTAATTCTGAGTCGTTCAAACGTAGACACGATTATAGTTTGACCTAACTTAGATTCTAGTTTACAACCTAAGCTAGGCCCTATTGTGATGATACTTAAGAATGCAGTTGAAAAATGTAGTGAGCAAGATTGAAAAGGGCATGCTTCGGTGGTTTGGGCATATGGAGAGAATGGATGAAAGTCGATTGACGAAAGAGATTTATATGGGTGATGTAATGGCCCGGGTGAGTAGAGGTCGCCCCAGAAGGACATATACAGACCAGATTGGTGATGTCCTGGCCGAAGGTGGCGTGAAAAGTACTCGAAACCGGAGGTCATGTATGAAAAGATGTATGAATGTAGATTAAGCGAAAGGGGTATGTCAGGACCGTGACAAATGGAGATCTGTAGTCTCTGCCTACCCCTCTGGGAGACAGGCGTGAAGTGTATGTATGTATGCAGTTGAAAAAATATTTGAATGTCGAATTTTAAACCAGTAATAATTGTATGACATTCCGGAACCTTGGGCGTCATGAAATCTATAGACAATGTTAAATCTATCATCATCATCAACAGCCCATATTTGTCCACTGCTGTTAAATCTATAGACAATGTTAAATCTATCATCATCATCAACAGCCAATATTTGTCCACTGCTGTTAAATCTATAGACAATGTTAAATCTATCATTATCATCAGCCCATATTCGACAACTGCTGTTAAATCTATAGACAATGTTAAATCTATCATCATCATCATCATCAGCCCATATTTGACAACTGCTGTTAAATCTATAGACAATGTTAATTCTATCATCATCAACAGTATCAGCCCATATTTGTCCACTGCTGTTAAATCTATAGACAGTGTTAAATCTATCATCATCAGCCCATATTTGTCCACAGCTGTTAAATCTATAGACAATGTTAAATCTAATCCGAAACCGATCAGGAGAAGGACGTAGGATACTTTTTATTCCTATCCAGTGCGACGTGATAGATATAGAGCGTGTTATAGTTTGTATGAAATACTGAAAATACTATCCACTAGTAATAAATATAAGTTAAAGAAAAAGAACCGACTTCAACCAGTAAAATTTGACATAATTATGTGGTTTTCTCATGGATGCCATTGTCGGAACTGAACCAAATTTATATATGGGACCAAACTGGAAGCACCAGCTTTCAAATTAAAAAAAAACATCCAAATTGGTTTACCCAGGTGAAAAAATAAAAATAAATACACTTCACGCCTTTAATCCCAAAGAGGGGTACCCAGGCGAAAGTTCTGAGGTAACAAACATAAAAAAAATACAGACGAATTGAAAACCTCATTCTTTTTTGAATTGAAGTTGGTTAAAAAATACACTTCAAGTCACTTGCTAAGCAAATGGCCATTGGTTCACCAAGCGTTTAATGTGACAGAGGAGAACCCATTGCCACTATGGGTGTTGTGTGGAAAATAAACATTTCAAAATGTTAAATTGCCAATTTGAAATGATTAGATTGCACAACCTCCATTCCCAACCTTGACATTCAGAGTGATTTCTTTCAGGAAACTTAATTTAAAGATAATGGAGCTTTACAGATCCAGGAGTACTTCGGTAGTAAATGTTGCTATCTGAACAAATAAGTACCTTCTACCTGGTACTAATTAATTATTAAAATAAAAAATAATATCAAAAACTTAACATCCTACTAATATTATAAATGTGAAAGTTTGGATGGATGTCTGGATGTATGGATTAATGGATGGATGGATGTTTGTCCTTCTTTCATGCAGAAAGTACTGGACGGATTTTGATGAAACTTGGCAGTATTGTAGCTTATAAACTAGAATAACATATGGGCTATTAGGTAGATCGGCAAAACAACGTTTGCCAGGTCAGCTAGTATATTTATATTGTATTTTACTACTAAAATATAATGATATAATTTGGTGCATACCAATAAAATACATTCAAATATAAGCTTGGAAAAGGTAAGAAGATGTTCCAGGAGTTGAGCCTTAAATGATTCAGCTGTTTTAAGTGTATTATGTGGTAGAGAGGTCACAGTCTGACTGTGGTTACTGTGAATTAATTCTGACTGAATTGTTGGAATTTATTTTTTAAATGCCCAAATGCCATTTTTCTTTTTTTGACTTTGTTTTTTAAGAACAGAACTTTATTTCTTATAGTTTCAGACTTTCGCAATACTGCCAACTCTTAATGTTACACTCTGTATGAATAAAACTTATATTTAACTTTTATATGGAGTTATAAAAACAAATACAATCAAAAGATGCCCTGACTATCAAATATTAGTAGATGGCAAGCATGGACTAGTGGTCAGGAACACTCTGCCGTGATTTTTAAAAAGGCCGTCATCTGACAATATTCACTTTCGAGATAATCGCAAAAGCAGTTTCCATTTTAGTAAATTAATTGGATTACTTGATAACGATTTGACTGCTTTTCATGAACATAATATTTCAGGAACTAGAAGGAATAGGACAAATCCGATTAAATAGGAACACGCGCCTTTTCCTGATCTCATACAGCTAAATAACCCAATATCGGTGATATGTCAGAAAACTGCCTTTTTAGAAATCACGGCAGATCTGCCTCTATGACAACGGTTGTGAGTTCAATTCATGAGCTGAGGCATTTGTTGTGTGCGTCTGGCTGTTTTATTTATCTATGTATGTATTTAAACATATTGTTTATGTAAGTGTATCTGTCTCTGGCACCCATAGTACAGGGTGGTATCCTAGTTTGGGGTCAGGTGACTGTCTGTAAAACTGTCCTATTTATTTCTTTATTTACTAATGCCCCAACTGCTGAATATCTTAAATTTTGGATTAAACAATGATAAGCAGTGTGCTATTGAGTCTACCTACCAATCCTTCAGTGCGAATCAACATGTTTTTATTTTTTTTTTATTTTGTAAGGCTCTTGTTCCCATTGTTGCTTCCTTGTTGTAAGGGTTAGTTCTTGCCCACAGATGAGGGAAAATCACAGATAGTTTCACTAATGTGTTGGCTACAGGTCAAAGCAAAAGACACAACAAATAACAACAGTAAGATGTAGCACTACATAACTTCATGCAGATAACAGAGAAACAGAGAAGACAGCACTATCTTAATATAAAAAATCCAGTGTCATGATGTTTGTTCCCAATTAACTCTTCACCAAGGCTACCAATATTCACAGAAGTTAAAAACAATTATGGCTTGTAGTGGGTATAACAACTGGCCATTTGCTATTAACTAAACACAATTTAGGATTTACAGACTGACGGAGCATGCATGGAGAGAAAGGAAACGCCGGAACACATCCTAATGGAGATAGGAGATACAAGGCGACTCATCTCAGGACCCAGACGGGCCCTGCAGGAGATTGTCAAGAACACAAAGGGTTTGTTGCAGTTCCTCGAGGAGGAGTGGTGACTCACAAATCATTCAATATAGAATTGGTGTCGAGCTGCGGAAACATCCCCTGTCATCTACATTTTATAAACCACGAAGGACCCAAAAGACCAAGCTGCGAAGACTTGCCAACCCAGGAGAACTCCTATATAGAACTCAGACTAGTTAGTGGTCACATTTCCTTCGGTTATTAACTGACTACCAACTTGTTAAATATATATTATATTATGTTAAGACAGTATTATAATTTACATGTATTATTTATATGTATCAGTAACAATATTCTGATTTCATTACTATAATAATACTAAGTAATATGACTACAAACTGAGTAATAACAGAAAAGTAGTTTGTATATCAAAATAGGTTCAGTACTTAAAGGAAAAATCAACGAAAGTGTCTTTATGAATCTTGATTACTGTATGAAAATCACACAGGCTGGTTACCTATATTATGAATGGTGTGTCAAGCCCATTTATACGTTCCCATTACAACTGGAAGGCCATATACACAATCAAAATAGAGACATAACCTCAAAAACAAACGATTAGAAATATTGAGAATTTTCTGGTTTATTATGAAAAGAATGGAACCTCATCATACCTGGAACGCCTCAACACCTTCATTTTCTTCTAAATGTTTCAAATTCACACACAATAAACAGTTCTCGTTAGAATCCCATGCATAAAACACATCGTCCCTCAATTCGATTAAATTGCGTAGATGGTCACTCTTTTTAGATAGACTCGTCTTCAAATGTTCGAAAATCTTATGATTTTTGAGTTTTTGTTCAAAGAAATTGGCATCCATTGCGTAAAACTAAGAAAAACCGACTAAAACAATGTTGTTTTGATTTCGACGCGCGAGGGCCGGCCAAACATATATTACTGATTGACGTGACTGACACTATGTCTAACGTTGTATTGATCAATATTTTGACGGAGTTTGCGCGGGAAGCGATGAAGTGCAAAATAGCTTCCTTGTTTCATAGTTTAAAAATTATATTTTCACTGTTTTGTGATAATGTGACGCAATTGGTGTAACAACGCGACGGTAATGCAACAAAAGTGAGAAGTCAGACAGTTAAAAGAAAGGACTCCAATTCGATCAATGTGTTATTATCGCGTAAGTACTTAATGCTCCACAAAGCATTGAAATGTCGAACACCACATTTTGATATTGAATCTGATTATGACATTTAATACCTACTTTACTACTATGGAGACGTTTACTTTTGTTTTTAAAATCATCAATGACTTATCAAGCGTTGTGTTATCCTTACTAATATTATAAATCGGAAAGTGAGTTTGTTTGTTTGTTCTACTGTCACGCCGTAACTACTGAACCGATTGCTTTGAAATTTTTCATACGTAAAGGTAGTCCAGATTAAATAATAGGGTACTTTTTATCCCGGAAAAAATTGATATTCCCGAGGGAATCTTTTTCCGTAGGAATGATAAGTTTTTTATAGTTGTCCTTTATACCGAAGTCCACGCGGGCGAAGCCGCGGGCGGAATGCTAGTACTACTATATAATATCTGTACGTAATAGCACTTATAACTATGAAAATAAACACATTTCATTTTGTTTATCTAATTATAATAGTATACCATGAAATCTGTATTTACTTGACTACTGGCTCTTTGCCGGAATATAATTCCGACGGGAACGGAATAAACTGCGGTTAACAGTTTTTTTGTTTAAGCAATGATAATTACTTGCCTGAGTCTGTTTCCTGCGCAGTGTAGTCTGGAGGTCTTCAAATCACCGATGAGTATATGAGGGAGAAATTTTCTTTGACGTTTTTCTGACATATTTTCGGGCGGAGAACTGTCATTACTGTCATACTTTCCAAATAAAGTTTGGTTGGTTTTAGCACTCGAAACATCCGGACCTTTTTATTTTCCTGACGCCAACCGAAGATACAAACGGATTACAACAATATGGGGTTTTGCACACGACAGATTTTGTCCTGGCTTTTTCTTTTCTATAATTTACTAGATGTCTCGGCAAACATTTGTTTTGCAATATTATTTGAATAAATACACCTTTTAAACCTTCCCTGTACTTCCACGTTTAATTTAAGACTAAAATAAGCCAAATCGGTCCAACCGTTCTCTAGTTTTATCCAGACTAACGAACAGCAATTCATTTTTATATATAACACTTATGCACAAATTGACACTAAGAAAAAGATTGTACGTAAAAAGGTTCGCAACACTTTCTTTACCGACTCAAAATCTGTATCGAGTCGGAATCGATTTTTCCCGACAATATTTGTTTACAATTATCTCGCAGACGGAGCCCTCCGGGAATGAAACGGAACGAAGACAAATATACGGATAAAATTTACGATTCCCAAGGAAGTTACGGGATTTATTGACTCGAGACAATGCGGCGAATGTTGTCAGAAGAATATAGCTTGTTATTACGATTAGATAGGCACGAAATTATGTTGTCTAATCGTGTCGAAAATATAATAAATTATCGAACGAAACGTTGTTGGGTATCTAGCAGTGGCGTGCACTGGCTTTTACGACAAGGTAGGCAGTAATAAATAAATAATAATAACTAATAAATAAATATTTTACAACAACACACACATTGCCTTCATCCCATGTTAAGTAGCTAAAGCACTTGTGTTATGGACATCAGACAACGAAATATACTTACTTAAATACTTTTTTTTTCTTTTAAATACATACTTATATAATAACACCCAGGACAC
>SJJU01009291.1:0-12836 GCA_012932125.1 Conopomorpha cramerella | reverse complement strand
CAGACGACGGGAAATCCGATGGGATTCTCACCCCGTCAAAAAAAAAAATAATAAAAAAAGCTCAGTATACAATTAAAAATACAGTTTACATATTAAGGTGTGCGCGTGTTTGTGTGGGTGTGTGTGTATACATAAAATAAACGATTTTTTTTAAATGAAAATAAGGATAAAATATTTATTGACACAAACATAACAAGTTTTCAGTTTCATCGTATGTGAGACTTAGGAGGAAAGTCATCACTTTGTGTTGGCATTCACTGCTAGATAATTCGTGTACTCTAATTACGGAATTAAATTTGTTGTATAACGCCGAGTCTAGGTAATTAATGAAACGCTTGGCTAATGCAAATACGGTACCTAATGTGAACCCTGTCTTCGTGCTCTTAGAGTAAGGAGTTAGGCGGTGTTGAGTGGAAATGCAACGCAAGGTGAAAATTTGTCGCACATTTAGTACTTCAAATTCCCTGTACAGCTCGCTTTTAATTCAAATTAGTAGTAAAAGTGACAGTTGGATCCAGAAATACATAGTTTTCCATACATTATGATGGAAAACAGACTGTAGGATGGTACGCGGCTTGCAAGTCTGTATGTGTAGTTGCGGTTCGTCTGAGGCAGTAGCACCTAGTAGTTAGTCGCGTCGCGTTGGGGGCGGATGTTCTGTGACGAACACACAGACACGCTCGTCTATTCTAATGGTGAAGTAAAATCTATGAACTAATGACGCTAGTTTTTCTTGCCCCAAAAACGCACGATTCACTAATCGATTATCGCTACAAATTCAGTCTGTAAAATGTATCTCATGTCTCACTATCATCTAAATATATAAAAGGAGAAGTAGTCCAGACGGATAAACGCAGGAACTTAGGCAGAGACTTAGCTTAGGTTTCGTAGGGGTGCACTAAGAATGGAATTCTTGAAATTCCCAGGTGAACGGGATGTAAAGAAAAAATCCGTTTGCATGAAAAACCTAAAGTGAAGAAGTTAGAGGTTTCAAATTTCTAAAGTAGGGCATATAAAGCTTAAATATGACAGCATTTTGAAAACTTCCCACGGGATCAGGAATACCATATGTTGACAAAAAAAAGTTTGCGGGATTAGGTAGTTATTGAATATGAAGTTTCAAGCGCCATCTGTATGCAGCTTCAGTTTATCTTCTCTGCAGTTTATATTTTCTAGCTGCTGCCCCGCCGTTGTCAGCCGCCCCGCCGTCTATGTGGCAAAAATCTTAGGAACTCTTCCTGAAAATTGATTTTCCTCTTAATTAAAAACACTGTGATGAGTTTATCTATTTCGATGACACAAAAAAACGTTATCAGTTGGGTTTTTTAATTAAACTTGTATTTTTCGTGAAAATTCTCCTCGAGAATCGCGAATCGAATAAAAAAAGTACACCTAACGAAAAACCAATCTGTTCCATCCCACGGAACACATGTTAGAGGATTCAGGAATACCATCTTTTCTTAAGTTCTCGTACCTTTGAACTTCTACCTAATATAATTGGACAAAGGTTTTTTTCGTGATAAAGACGTGATTAGCGAGGTTAACACCTTTTGGTGCAAGCCTGGTATCGAGGCATTAGTGCCCACTACTATATTCCGAGTGTGACAGCTTTACGCAGATTTTGGCGTTTGACAAAACTTAGGGGTCGAACGAGGCGACCGAGGAAACTCTCCAGAGGACTTAAACCACAACACCACTGCGATCGCGAACTAGTCTGCCAAGCGTGGTGATTATTGGCATTTACCCCCAAATAATTCATAGAAATTCCCTCGTCCAGTGATGGACGTCATGCGCCTGATAAACGAATAAAATGTCATATAATACCGAATAAAAATGAAAAGTGTATTTTACCCCGAGCCTATTGTCAACAATTTACCTATATTTTTTATACGGAAGGCATCTCTTGAAAGATTGAGTAAACGAGCCTTGAATCCGCGATTCTTGTGGTCTCCTTATGCTTGGTATTTCATAGGAAAGTTATAACTAAAAGCTGTTTCTACGTTCTAGATATTAATTAAAATTGAGTGTTTCTACCTAATAAGTTTTCCAAAGAACAACGTATTCCCAGTATTACGTATTGTATTAACATAATTTACGAGCTAAGAATAATACAGTGTTTGACTAATTAAAACAAACAAACGCAACATTGAAACCTCGGGAATTAGACATTTTCAGGACGGAGTCTGTTACTTACCCTCTTACCAATAAACGCGTTGTAACTTATACCGAAGTTATTCCAGATGTACTGAAACTGGTTACTCCATAAATAAATATATACAGTTATTTGACATACAACTGATAATTTAAACTAAGCTTGGTGTAATGTCGGAATAGATAAACGTGTTTATTGGTAAAGCCGTAGGGGTTTTTCGTATTGGTTTTTCATATATGTATTAGTATAAAAAATGTAATTTTATTATGTTTTGACCGCTAGTTGTGACAGTTTCATCAGTTGTTGTACCTCTAGGACCGTCGTGAGTTCAATTGGTCTCCCGCGTAGTGCTTTTGAGATAAGCTGAGGCAAATTTTGTGTGAGTCTTGAGTATTTTATTTTTGAGAGTCAGTCTCTGCCATAATCTAATAATATGAGGTCAGGTGACCGTTTGTGAAAGGTTGCGGAATATTAATTTATTTACTAAACCTTGTTACCTCCTAAATATGATCAAATGCGACGTGAATTACCTTTGAGTTCATTGACTGTCTAATTTAGGTCATTATGACTGTAGCTTAGCCTCTTCTATTTAGCCCATTCCTGTTCCCATTCCCAGCTTTCGTTCTTCTTGGCACGTCATAGGAGCTGATTACGATATTTGGGGATTTAGATGTATCTAGACTATGAGCTAGCAACTTTGACATTTTTAACTCGTCATCATGCTAATGTAGCTGAAAGATGGTTGTGATCCTATCAAGTTTCTTTAACCCCCTTTTGGGCATTACTGGCGTAAATGTATGTATATCTCTCTCTGCATAACCCATAGCTGAAGTGGTATGAATTTTCCCTCCTCGCTGACATCGGAGCTATTCCTATAAAGACTGCAGAGTTTCGAAATAAATTACTTAAGTAATGAAAAAAAAATTCAAAATTTCGTCATTATCAACGAAATATTTTTTTATTACATAACGAATCGTGTTTTGAAATCACTGTTTCAGCCTGAGAGAATCATTGTCTCTAAGACTAAGAGAATCCCTGTCTCGGAGGGTTGCCGGTGCGATTCTCGTCTCTCGTCGTTATCATCATCATCATCATCAGCCCATACCTGTCCACTGCTGGACATAGGCCGTCGCTGCATCTCGTCGTTATGAATGGTTTATTTTCAAACATCTTTACGCAAGCTACGCCTTAAAGTACTATTATTACTTTAGGGCAAAAACGAACGATACCAATTATTTTTTTCAGAAAGTAATAATACAATACGACAATCAGTGATACATATATTTTGTGAAATTCATTTAAAAGCTATCTCATTGTCTGCGAAAAACAATTTATTTTACGGAGCCTCCCCGAGATATTCAATTATACATGACAATGTGTGTGAATTGTATTCTTACTCCAGAGTATTTTAAAATATCTACACTCGGGAGCAATGAAATCGACTCATTTTACTACTGCAACTAGTAGTATACTGAGTCGATTTCATTGCCCCTGAGTGTATTTACCCCTTACGTCTACTTCATCATCAGCCACATGATGTGCACTGCTGGACGTGGGCCTCTCCCAATGATTTCCATGAACATTTGCGGGGGGAAATGCCAATAAGCGGGTTGGCGATCGCAGTGGTGTTGTGGTTTAACTCACAGAGAGCGCTGTTGCCCGTCCTCTGGAGAGTTCCCTCAATCCCTTCTTACCGACCCCATGACGACAATAGTTGGGCTGGGGTAGTGCCTCATGTATTCTATTAGCCGCCGCCATACGGCTAACGGCTTACGTCTACTTACCAGACGAATAAAAGTGCTGACACTTATAGAAAGGTTGTTTCAGATATACTGAAACTGGTTAGCTGGTGTTTTGGGAATTATTTGACAACCATCTCACAGCTTCGAATAGTTTATTTTATTGCTATGAGATGTCGCTAATATCGCAGGAGCGTTTTATAATGAATCTCTAGATAAATTTTTGTCTTGGCGTTTTTCATTAAAATACGTTTTAAAGTGAGTAAAAGAAAGTGATAATAAAGATTTGAAGAAAGAAATTGAAGTTTATTTTTGTAGGACAGAGGAGGAACTTTGTAATTTACTGCTAGTACTTATGGGTGAAAGCTGTAGAGCCATAGAACCATGCACTTTAAAACAAAAAAACACCCACTAGCTATTATAATGCCATACTATTACTGAGACTTCGCTGTCTGTCTGTCCGTCTGTAACAAGGCTTTATCTTATCGACACTGCAGGTATGAAGTTGAAATTTTGATAGGTGATGTTTTTCTGTATCCGCTACAACAACAAATACTCAAAATAAAATGTATACATACACTTCACGCCTGTCTCCCAGAACAAATAAAATGTATACTTTAAAAAATTAAGCATTTTTTAAACTTTTTTACAAAATAGACAAAGATCTCTCTTTATAAAAGGCTAGCCACGCGGACGAAGTCGCGGGCAAAAGCTAGTAATGCCATATACCTAGTAGTAGATTTGAAACTACCGTTCGATAATTTCCCATTTCGTATTTGACATGCAACTGGCAACTTCAGTCGAGCATGGTATCTTCGGAAAAGTTATACGTTATATATTAAGTCCTTAAAAGTGATGAAATTATTTTTATGAAATTGTATGTGAATAATCGGTAGCGTTGAGAATCGGCCAATATATTTTTTTCTACCTGGTATATTTCTTCCTATGCTGGGCGTAAAGGCGACCTCTGATGTGAGAAAGGGATTATTGGGCGACAGTCTGGGTACTCTTACTATGGCAGAAAAAATGTTTGCCGGAACAACTTGTCGTTTTGTCATGAAATACACAAATTATTATTCTAACGAAGGGATCGACAGAGAACCAAAGTCATCGACATGGCTCATCGGTTTAGCAAGCTTAAGTGGCCGGCCATTTTAGCCGTAGAACCGATGACCTTTGGGGCAACCAAGTTCTCCAGTGGAGACTGCCACTCAGAAAACGGAGTGTAGGACGCCGTCAGGCAAGGTGGACTGATGATATGCGCAAGATGGCTGGCAGAAGCTGGATGCGAGAAGCCGAAAACAGAGACAGAGACAGTGGCGTGTAATTGGTGAGGCCTATGCCCAGCAGTGGACAACTATGGGCTGATGACGATTATTCTAACGTTTTATTTCAGGGATCAAAGGCGTAAATATATATACCCTTATTGATAATAGGAATAGGGTAAATATTCATAACATGTGCCCTCATCAAATATGTTCTTTAATTAGTACTAGGTAATGAGATAGTATGTACGAAGAAAAGATGAATGAAATGGCAAAAACAAAAGATACGTGATGTTTTGGTTTGCGAGTTCAAACACCTTGCCTTTACTAAGAAACCGGAGTAATTACTTTTGCTCCAGAGATTAATTTTACTTAATGCTTTTTATTCGATGAATTAGATATTATTGCTTTATTATAAGAAGTAACAATAACGAAAATATAATTGATAAAATAACCCCGAGTATTTTTTCATTAAATTGATATTATGATGATCGATTTCACTGAAAGTCAACGGTTGCGGGTTTTATTCCACACACCTGTGGCAAAATTTATTACACCTGGGTGTTTCACGAGCAGATTTCTAAGTAAAATCTTTCCACAAAAGGCGTCCCAAGACGAATAATAATACTACACATTAAGTATTATCTACTTAATTATATCTATACTTCCCTAAAGTCAAAAGCCAGTCATGGTTTGACGGGCCCGTTGGTGTAGTGGTCAGCATGTCTGCCTCTGCTCCGTAGGGTCGTGGGTTCGATTCCCACCGCTGGCAGGTATTTAGGTGTTGAGCTTTTAAGTACTTGTTGGATGTGTCTGGGTGTTTTATTTATATAAGTATGTATTTAAAAGAAAAAAAAAGTATTTAAGTAAATATATTTCGTTGTCTGATTTCCATAACACAAGTGCTTTAGCTACTTAACATGGGATGAAGGCAATGTGTGTGTTGTTGTAAAATATTTATTTTATTTATTTATTTATGATCAGAGGTTTAACCTAAACAGTATTAGGCTCTTCGCCCACTGCTACTTTTTTCGTTTGCATCGCGACAGTATCGCGTTTGCATCGGGTTCAGACGGGCGAGGACACACAAATAGCGACTGCACCGCTACTGTATTTATTTATTTATTTATTTATTAAGGTTCACCAACAGCAATCACATTTATACATGCTATTTCTAAAAAGAAAAGAAGAAAAAATACAATAAAAACAAAAATGGATGGCTAATTATAGGTAAACACCACATGCTTAACTTAAAATATCACTGGGTACCTACTTAAATAACTAGAAACAAAATGTTACACAAAAGTTTAAAACACTATCTACTCAAGCTCTGACGCAAACACTTTATTTTTACAATCGAGGGCTGAATCGTGGTTTATGTCGACGTGGCTTCCAAGCTGATTGACAAGCTTGCACATTCTGGGTATAGGAGAGTTGGCGCCATGGACCCGTTCGGCGTATCGATGCAGGTACACGACAGCACTGCGACTGCATCGCTACTAAACATCACAGTAGGCGAGGGCCCTTAGAGGATTTATTACAAAAGCTCTGTGCCATTCAAATGAAGGGTACAGGCAAAGAAAAGGGAATGTCCTAATGAGTTGATTTTGAGAAATACACATTCAAAAGTTTGAAAGTCGTGGACATTCCTAGTTATTTTCCTTTCAACCAAAAACAAAACCTTTTTGCGTTATCTAGTTGTTTTCTTTAAATGCTAATGATTCGGAATTAAAGTAACTTAGACAATAAGTTTCTTCTAATTGACAACAACAAAAAAAAAGTGACATTCCTTGTTCTTTGCCTGTACCCTTCAAATTATGTTCCACTTTTCCAAAATTCGCTGATACTAAAATTATTGTTCACAGGTGTTCAAAATCCATACGAAAAACGTAACAGACTCGTTCGGAAAGCCCAGCATCGCTTACCACGTGGACTCCGGGCACCCTGGCACCCTCTATCAGGTCAACTTCTGGGTTCACGCTGTCGTCATCAAGCTACTCCCCTGCTCCATACTGACAGTGATTAGCGTGTGGCTGATACGAGCGCTCTACAAAGCTAACCAGCACCAGAAGAAGCTGTTGAACTACAGCGCGTGTCCGGCTGCCGAGAAGTCAGTCAAACGCCAGCACAAAGCTGACAAGAGAACGGATAGAACGACTAAGATGCTATTGGCGGTTCTACTTTTGTTCCTTGTAACAGAGTTGCCTCAGGGTATACTGGGTCTCATGAGTGGTTTGCTGGGATGGTGTTTCTTCCAACGTTGCTACGGTTTGTTTGGTGAGCTGATGGACTTTTTGGCACTGGTCAATGGGGCAATAAACTTCGTGCTGTACTGCTCGATGTCCAGGCAGTTCCGGCAGACGTTCAGGCAGCTGGTCCTGCAGCCTGGATTGGCGAGGTGGATGCCACCGCCTGTCTCGCAGACTGACGCTCACGTGCATAATACGTAAGACCCTTTCTTCATTACCTATAAACATGATTTGGTAAACCGTGGGCAGCAGGTTAGCAAGTATCTCTCCCTTCGCTGCTTTGGGATTAAACGTTGTGAAACATATTTTTATACTAGTGGACTCGACAGACGTTCTCCTGTCTTAACTATTAATATGAATATAAAATTAGTATAACCTCCAGGGTGGCTTGTGCCCAGCACTGGATGTCACGAAATATAAGCTATGCTATCTCTCAAATTGAACGAAATTACATATAAATGCCAACTTTTGTGCATATCGGTAGCCTTGGTGAAGAGTTGGGAACAAACATTTTTGACACTGGATTTTTATATATTAAGATAATTTACACTTTGTTGATGCTCCTTACTGAGTTAGGAGAATTGAGTCGAGTTGAGAGAGTCTTTAAACCAATTGTCTTAACAATTGGTCCACGCAATTGGACAGTTTTTCATAAGTAAAGCGATATAATTTCATAAATCCGTAGTAACTCTAAGAGTTTGGTAAAGTAGAGTTAATTTTCGTTCTTAATTCCTAATCCTAACAAAGTTCAGTGAACTGTCATTTTTTGTCATTGGATTTGATAGGCTAGAATAAACTACTAAGATTAAGATGATTTTCCTGAAAAAATATAAGTATGCAAATAGTATTAAAATACTTTGAAAGTTAAGTGACGGACTGAACCAAACACTGAGGTCTTAATGAAACGCGAGAGAACTGTTTCACGAGTCTCGGCACGTAGCGCCGACGGTGGCTTCGATATCCATAATTTAAGGATAGATGAGATGTTGTATGAAATGGAGCGCATTATCAATAGTAAAGCGTGAAGGGGTTTGCAATACTCGAAAATTCGGATGACTTAATAGGTAAAAAAAAAATAAAAAAATACACTTCACGCCTTTAATCCCAAAGAGGGGTAGGCAGAGGCACTTGCTAAAGCAAGTACCCACGGTTCACCGAGCGTATTTAACCCAACGTGACAGGGGGTGAGCCCATCGCCGTTATAGGGTTCACACACCTTGTGGTGTGCGGGTTTCATCACGATGTTGTCCTTCACCGTACGAGCGTTGCGTTGCGTACATAGGCTCTGAAAAAGAGTCCCATTGGTACACGTCCAGTAGCCGGACTCGAACCCGGGACCTCCCGGTTACAAGTCAAGTATCCGACCAACTGGACCACAGACGCTCTCTTGTATGAAATGGAGCGCATTATCATAGTAACAGCGTGAAGGGTTTTGCAATACTCGAAAATTATGACTTAAAGGTATACAATTTTTTTGTATGTTTCTTCTTATAATTTTTACTATTTTTTATACAGTTGCCCGTAGTCTCATATTAAATTTTGTCAACATTAATTCATTACTTTTTGATAAATCTTTAGTAGTCTCGTGTTGGAAGATTTTTTAATATTTAAAAAAGTATTTAGGTATTATTAAAAATACTTTATTTCTTAGCGAACTTTATTGAGTCATGACATATATTATTATTACTTGGAAACAATATTTTGGTGTACCTACTTGCTCTCGGAACTTTACTTCTCTCTGTTTTATTACTTTCCAGACGCTTTAACTTGACTAACTTATTTAATCTTGGGAAATTGTTGCAAACACTCCACGCGCAATGTCTTACCCGACCTCTACACTATAACAAGGATGGAGAGGACAATATAAAATTTCTTGTAAATACAGTGTGTCGGAAATACTACTTGGAGTATGTTTTGAGAGACTACCAAGTCCATTTCAGCAGAATCTGTAGTCAATGCACTCGGGCTAAAAAAAAAATTCATCGCCATATGCGAACTCGTTCAGCTGATTGTGCTTTTATAAAAATGTGAAAAGAAAAAAAGTGTGTAAATTATCATTCCATTGTTAAAATATCTGCTCATAAATGAGGAACTTATCTGTGAACACATAAAATAAATTGTTACCAATACCACATTATTTTCTCGATTGCCTCCAACAAAAAAATCGTTCTTCGGCGAGCACCCTAAATACTCCATGTAAAAGGACACCGAGCAATAGTCTTAAAACTTTCATGAGAATTACCACCTTTTCTTAAGTATGGTGTAGTTTCTTCGGCGAGGCGTAGCAACCCCGAGCACGTAGTACAGTTGGTAATTAGGTAGACCAGATATCTAAAAAAAATTGAAAAAGAAAACACGTGATTTCTTAATATCGTCTTGTACTTGTCGCTCAGCCCACGGGTATCACGCAGCGAAATTAAGCAATTTAGTTTTTTGCTCGACGTCTGGAAAACCTCTATATCAATTTCTTCTTTCTTCAGGTACACAGTAAAAAATAAAAGGTAAGAACGACTTGGATTCAAATCTTGATGATTAGTCATAGCAAATGACTCGCACAACCCTATAGGTGAACGATTTGCCTGAGAGCCCAGTTCAAGAGAAATGTTCAGTGACAGCTATCCGTCCAAATATTGAAGTATCGACACACATGAGAGTATAATGGTTAAGATAAATCTCACGATTACTTAATGCTCAATAAGTTGAATCAGAACACCGCTGCGATCACCAACACGCCTGCCAAGCGTGGCTATTAGAGGTATTGTCATTTCCCTCCTAACGGATCATGAAAAACATTGGGGGAAGCCCTCGCCAAGCCATGGACGTCAAGTGGCTGATGATAATGAAGACTTAATGCTTGCGACTACAGAAATTTAGAAATATTAGAAGAATGCATGCAATGAATGAATAGTTACGTTTATTCGTTACTACATTGAAAAGCAGTAATAAAGTTTGAAAGGTGTATGGTGACCATAATGTCAGTTAAAAGTTGTATGTCAACACATAGAAAACAAAGTTGCCTCCCGTAGTCTGTCCTTATGTATGCTTAGATCTTTAAAACTACGCCTCGGATTTTGATGCGAATTTACTTTAGTAGATAGAATGGTTCTTAAAGAAGGTTTATATGTTTAATACATGTATGTGATAGGAGAGAAAGACGTGTTGCCGCGTCAGATAGTTGATTATAAAGTATGCTACAAACAAGTAGTTACGTCTTACCTATGGTAAATGAACTTGTGCTGGAAATAGAATGAGTAATTGACATCCATCCATTGAAAACGGCCTTAATACAATGTTATTGGAAACTGACAGTTATTTCTAAAGCACGTAGAGATAGAGATGGTTGTATCGTTCTGTGTCGAGCAGAGGGATGTACTTTATGTTTTTTTTAGGGACACTTCCAGTTTCGAAGTTATTGAGCTTCAAAGTTGCTGGAGTTTAAGTTTAAAGCGCAATTAAATTCACGTAGTTATTTTTTTAAAACACAGTGAAAAAGCGTTTTACCACCTGCTTGATGTTAAGCAGCGATGTGGCCTACGATGGAGCACACTTGATCATTAGGTACCTATTCACCTTCGACTTGAAGACCTCCAGACTGTATTGCACAGGAAACATAGACACCGGAAAGTCGTTCCATATCCTGGCGCATGTGTGGCTGTTTGGTTTGCGTAAATGGCAAATCCATCTGTCATGGATGACGTTTTGCCGTTCTCCTGGTTGTCCTACTGTAAAAACGCGATGGGGGTATTAGGTTATGCAACTCCGTAGCACACTCCGAAATGCACCCGATAGAAGACAAATAGGCTCGCATCTTTGCAGCGATGCTCTAGGCTTTGTAGCCGAGCATAAAATAGCCTGTTGTCACCTATGAGTCTTCTAGCGCGCCTCTCTATTGCCTCCAGAGCCTATGTATTGCTAGAAGTAGCTACCCCGGCGATGTTACCCGCAGGGTCTTCTGTTCCCGTGGGAAATCGGAATAAAATATAGCCTATTATATGTGTCATGCAGATGTACATTCTATATTATTCACGCAAAACGTACACAGTTTAACTGTGTACGTTTTGCGTGAAATGTAACAAACATCCATTATTTTTTTTTAGAATTATTGTTAAAAAAAAGCCTTCGCGTTTCTTATATACAGGACGTAAATGTCTAACAGCCTGACCTTAAAGCATCGTACTCTTGACCTCTAAGGAGTTCATTTAACAAAAAAAAACGGATAATAGGAATCAAGTTAAAAAGTTAACGCTAAATTCAATTGTTTCAAAAAAGTAATAGTTGGATACATTAATCTTAGCTTAAAATTAAATGTATTAAGAGGGCGTCGTGAAGCATTAAGAAGGTTTGCGTCTACTTTCACAGTGCGAACCGCCAGGATGTGGAATGACTTTGCCGGAGTCTGTGTTTCTTGCGTGGTACAGTCTGAAGGTCTTCAAGTCCCGGGTAAATAGTTACCTAATGAACAAGTGTGCGCCATCATAGACTACATCGCTGCTTAACATCAAGCAGGTGGTCCAACGCTTTTTCACTGTGTTTAAAAAACAAATAACTAGGTGAAATTCATTGCGCTTTAAACTTAAACTCTAAAAACTAGAAATGTCCGTATGCTTTCTTTGCGAAAAATTATCTCCGCGACAGCCTACAGTATGTGATTTTTCCGAAACATCTGCCACTAATTCTCACCAGTTATTTGTAGGTTTCGTTTAAAATCATAAATAAATAAATAGGTAGATACTTACCCAACGTAATGTTCAGTACCAAAGCAATATTTTCTTTTAAGTGAGCTGATTAATTAAAATTATTTAGCATCAATCACACAAAAGTTTGTCTATAATCCTACCTACCTCGATATCGGATTAAAAGTTGTATTTTTTTATAAATCTTTTTTATAAGGCTTTCGTTCAAACATGGTGGTTTATAAAATTCCATTTTGGCCATGAACCTGGCTTCCGTGTACCCTTAATTGTTATCTTTATAAATTAATATTGTTTTTTATCCTATGACAGCGTTTAACTGAAGACGTCAGATATTATTATAATCACACCCTACTTAATCTTAAATAAAATGGATTCCTCATTTCAATTGGTGCTAAGTGAAACTTCGCAGATTCTCATTTTCGGAATATTGGATTGCGGTAAAATTAACACCACTCCAACGAATATTGATCGTTTCATCTATTGGTTTAGCATTAACGTTATGTTGAAATTAGCGTGTGTCGAAGTTTACTTACTTGTTCGTATATAAAGCGTGGTGGCAACTATCACCGCCAAAAGTTGTTGGTAAATATATACTCTTATTTTACAGTCTTACCACAATCTTCTGGCTGAATATTCTATGTGATTTCGTGCTAGCCCTTTCCATTCCAGAGGCAAAAGCAAGTAGATGCGCACGTCTCCAGAAAATGGCCCGTACGCCGAGAGGCAGGTAGGGCTTG
>SJJU01009288.1:0-29108 GCA_012932125.1 Conopomorpha cramerella | reverse complement strand
CCAGTTGGTCGGATACTTGACTTGTAACCGGGAGGTCCCGGGTTCGAGTCCGACTACTGGACGTGTACCAATGGGACTCTTTTTCTGAGCCTATTTACGCAACGCAACGCTCGTACGGTGAAGGACAACATCGTGATGAAACCCGCACACCGCAAGGTGTGTGAACCCTATAATTGCGATGGGCTCACTCACCCCCTGTCACGTTGGGTTAAATACTCTTGGTGAACCGTGGGTACTTGCTTTAGCGAGTGCCTCTGCCTACCCCTCTTTGGGATTAAAGGCGTGAAGTGTATTTTTTTTATTTTTTTTTATTTTAAATCATTCTGTGTAATACGACAGAATTTAACTCTTTTAAACTCTTTTAAACAAAGCCGCAGAAATGTTTGCACTATGAATAACCAATTTTTTTGTTTGTTTACATAAGTTCTCCGGAGATAATACAAGCATACATAACAGACATAGATATAAGCATACATTATTAAAATTTCATCTTAAAATTAACTAATTAAATCTAACCACAAACTGAGGTTTAACATTTTCTCTTAATGTTCGCGACAGTGTTGAGCTGAATAACACGCTCTCAGTTATGATAAAATCATTAATTAGGGACGTTGAATGAGAACAATTTTTTTCCATAATCATCTACAACACCTAGAATAATACAGAGGTGTACGTTGCTTTTTAAAAAAACTGTCAGCAATTGAAATTTAGTTAAGTAGCGCCATCTCTCGTCAACCCGACAAACCACGATGTCCGTGCCGGATTCGCACTCAAGTTCTTATTGTCTGCTTGGTTACAAAAGTCTACACAAAACCAGCTCTCTGTTGCGTTTTTCTGTATCTCCGTTAGATGGCAGCAGGTTAGCCTAAAAATTCTTATTAGTATTTTTCAACTCGACTTTCTTTTAGCAACTTGGTCCAGTATAGTGATATATCACAAATAGGTGTGCAGGGTGGTATTTCTATTTATTTGGGTAGTTGTTAGTAGTTTCAAAAAGGTTGTATCCATTTGTACAATTTACCTTACGCACTTCATCAAGCGTGAATGTATTCCGTTACTAGTGTTTCAATTTCAATACGCCATTAGAATTTAAAGGACTGAAGTCTAGTCAGATTCCTAAAAAAATGGTTTCTATTATCCAATGGGTGTTTATGAAAACCACATATGAAAACTTACGTTAGTAATTACTAACATATGTGGTTTTCAACCTAACTTTAGTAAACATAGTTAATTTACTAAGTATAGAGTATATAGTTATATCAATTTATACCACACTAGCAAACCCGGCGAACTCCGTTTTGCCACCAGATGGGTTCGTTTCGTTTACCCGCTTTTTTGTTGAATTTTTTCCTGAATTTTCTTTGCTATAAACCTCACGGAGCCCGAGACCTTTCCAACGAATGCAAAACCGTGGAAATCGGTTCATGCGTTCTGGAGTTATAGCGTCAGGGAGGAAAACCCGACTTATTTTTATATAGTAGATTACAGGTATTTGTCCCTCAATGGAGGAGGAGGAGGAGTTTTCTAAAAAAAAAAAAAAAGATAGTTGAAAACGAAAGAGATATAAAGAACTACTTTATTTCGTCGTCGTTGTCGCTCTTTTGATGTTTTTTTTTAAAGAAAACTTATTAACCAGGCAGAAGAACCTCTAATATTATGAGAAATCTTTATTCATAAATTCGAAATTCAAAATACTCTCCTATTTTGAACTTACTTTCTCGCTCAATATTAACCCTCAATCTATATCAAAAGACGGCACGTGCTTACCACTAAAAGCCCTGCAGCTTATGTAACGAACTTGAAAGACAAAGTCTGGCATTAGATCTTATCATGGTGTAGAGAGGTACTTCTAAAAGAGGTATTCAGTAGTGTCTGACTTAATGAAGTCCAGCTGTTTATTAAATCCTTGAGCTTTTTAACAATACAGTCCCGGGGTTTAGTTTTGTTTTTGAAATCATAAATGACTTTCGTCACTTTCATATAATAAACTTATTGAATTTGAATACTCCATATTTTATTTGTTCACTTATTTTGTACTCAAATTAAAATGTAATCATAGTCACCCTACAAATTATCCTACTATAATTCGTGAAGAATGTTATTCACGTGGGCGCAGAATAATGAATGACCTTTTTCGCCAATCCTGTATTTCTCTCCTTCTTGGTGTGTTGTATGTGCTTTGTTTACCTTTGTACTAGCGGCCCGCTTCGACTTCGTATGAGTGTAGTGCTGTTACAAGTGTTTATCTACTGTATTTAGTTACATGCATAGTAATAAACTTTCCCCTAGAATCACTCTATCTATTCAAAGGAACCGTATCAAAATTCGTTGCGTAGTTTAAAAGATGTAATCATACATGGGTCAGACAGCAGGAAGCGACTTTGTTTTATACTATGCAGCGATTGTGATGAATGCTAAATCTAAGGCTGTACCAAACTTTTTATCCACACGCCAATAATATAGGTGGGAAAGTGTGATTACTGTAAAATGTGAGTATGTATGTTTGTTCATTCTTAACTGCAATATTTACTGTTTGCACAATATCTTCAATTTCAGTATTCATTATTGTAAAACTATTGTCAGCTTTTATGTAACCACTTAAAAGCTGACAATGGAATGGAAATGTTACTAACCAGTAACATTTCCATTTTCTTGGATTCCAATTATATCTTCTAAATGTATAATTCCTATACGATAAATCCGTGGGATATTGTCGTCACTTTCTAACACGATTATGCAATTTAAAACATCAGAGCCTTGGGATTTCCTTCGCTGCCAAGTCATGTTTATTTTCTAAACATTCACAACAAGCTTTTGACCACCAGCCTACCTGATGTTAAGCAGCGATGTGGCCTACGATGGAGCACACTTGTTCGTTAGGTATCCCAAAATAATACAATATAGAGGTAATACATCAAAAAGCCAAGTAATACTTAGTTGTAGTTTATATTCAGTGTACATTCCATACCAAACGCCTTACTTCATTCCTAACACCTTACCCTGTCTTTTTTCGCTTTTTTTTCTTAACTACCTACTAACCTAACTCTTTACGTAACTTTGGAAGCCTCGGGGGCCCCAGTGGCTGGTTATTGCACAAACTTATTAGAAAATGTGTCATATTAGTCGCGCGTTTCCCATTATGAGTCATATTGGAATTCATTTTATTTCTTTACCATCCGACACACCAATTCTTGTATGAATCATACATTAAACGGTATTTTCGGTAAAAATGTCACGTGTGATGAACTTCATAGAGGAAAAAATAATGCCCACTTACTTTTTTTTAATTATGTAATTTGAGGTAAAACTTTTTTTTTATCGCTTTGATCAAGGCTTTGACCACCATCCCGCCCGATGTTAAGCAGCGATGTGGTCTATAATGGAGCACACTTGTTTATTAGGTACCTATTCACCCGCGACTTGAAGACCTTCAGACTGTACTGCGTAGGAAACACAGAGTCCGGCAAGTCATTCCACGTCCTGGAGGTTCGCTCTATGAAAGTAGATGCAAAGCGTTTGGTTCGCGTAAATGGTAAATCCACCTGGTATGGATGACGTTTTGCTGTTCTCCTGGTTGTCCTATTGTAAAAACAACTATTTTCTCATGCTGCGTGTAAAAGGACCCCGAGCAATGTTCTTAGAAACGTTGTTGGGCTCGTCAATATGAACAGCTTTTAACGGGGTAAAGAAAAAAAATCTTGCCAAAAAAATAGACAATATTTGGTCTTGAGAGATGTGACATTTTGTATGGGGATTGAATTTTTTTTGTTAATTTCCCGGATTGTCGCCATAGTAAAAGTTATTAATATTGAAGAGCCCAACAACGTTTATAAGACCATTGTTCGGTGTCATTTCACACGCAGTATAAAGGAATGACCTAAGTGAGGATGACACTATGCACTCGCACTGTTCAGCTTACGTGGGGATTACGTCACTAGCTACGTATGAGTGCAGTCCTTTAATGCGTCAGTAATCTGACGTCACGCAGACGCCTTTGGCCCTTGAAACCAGTACACGCGCGCAACTAATCTGCTACCCTAGTACTTCTAACTGTTGAGGACGACGTTTCGCCGCTGACGCCGCGCCCGTTTTCGTACCCTGGTCCCGCTATCTTCTACCCTAGTACTTTCTTGTTAGTAGTAGCTTTCATGTTTGCCTGGTACATGAAAGTGTGTTTATACTGACGGAAACTTGATTTGAAGAGTGGCTTTGCTTGACCTTGAGAAATGGTACGACGACTACCTAGTGCGTTTGTTTATTTGTCAATAATTATTTTAAACTACTACAACTTCATGAAGGAATTGTACATATCAATATTTATGACAAAAGGTTAGGGTTGTATGGTTGTTGACTCATTAAGTCATAAAATACAATTACGAAGAAACCATGCAGTTATTCCCCGCTTGAATATAGTCATCGGCCACATTTTAAATGAAAAAAGTTCCACTTAGAATATATATTACATATAAATAAACATTGCTCGGATTACGTTTTAAGTAGCTAAAGAAAGCACCTGAGTTATTGAAAACAAGAAGATAGCGATATGTACCACCATATTATTCTATCTGGAGATACATAATTACATGTCTATACTAGTGGACGCCCCGCCATTTCATTCGTGTAGTTTAGTAGCACCTGTATCCCAAATTTCAAGCGTTTAACTTGAGCGGTTTCGATTTTTCATACAAAAGTATTTTCCCATTAATTCCCGTTCCCGTGGGAATTTCTGAAATTCCCTTCTTGGTGTGCGCCTAGGGTACCTAAGCTACGTTCGTTCCAAATTTCAAGTGCTTAAGTGTAGCCGTTTGTGCTGTGCGTTGATATATCAGTCAGTTCCTCCTTTTATATACATACTAGTGGACGCCCCGCGATTTCATTCGCGTAGTTTACGTATTTCATACAAACTATAACACCCTCTATATAGCGACGCGTCCCACAGGATCGGGATAAAAAGTATCCTATGTCCATGTCCTGGTTCTAAGCTAAGTCTCCAGCTAATTTTCAGCCATATCAGTTGAATTGCTCTTGAGTTATAAGTGTTGTAACAAACCCGTCTTTGTTTTATATATATAGATTTAGATTATCTTTACAGATCTACGTGTATAAATATTACACCCCAACACGTCCAAAAAGCACATAAAAGCTCATCACCAAACACCACTTCACGATCGGAATCGAAACCACGATCTTCGACTGGTCGACAGACATGCTGCTGACCACTTCTTTATTATTTTCTATACGAGCGGAAGTCCAAGTCGATGACCACCACGCCGGCATCGGACCCAGGATCTTGTAGGGTCTGACATCTCCCGCTGGCGTTCGACGGTCTCCTATGCGAGCATGACGGCAAAAGGAGACCAGCACAGCCACGACTTCCTTCCGCCAGCGATAAACGGCTGGCAGGGACAGGTCCGTCTTCACCACGCTGCGAAGCGTCTCCCTCTCATCCGCCCACGCTGTGCACTTAGTCAACACCTAAGTCAGCTGAAAGCTAAGAGCACCGTGATGATAGTGAAACATGCGATTACAGCTTTTACAACTGTTTGAACAGTTATATCTCAGAAAAAGGAGGAATAAAGTTACATTTAGTTACAAATATTGTTACATTGTAGATAATCTTATGGTCTAAAAATTTTGTCTGAGGTAATTTTAAGATAAAACTTATCAACTGAAGAACACGGAATATTTTAATCATTTTTGTTCACCGTCACTGGTGTTGAGATATAGCTAATTTTAGGTAATACATTTTACCAAGAAATTTAATTTTAGGTAAGAAATTTTACCTAAAATTGGCTATATCTCAACTTCAGTGATACTTTTCTATGGGCATGTTAGGCTTGTTCGATTCGTCTAAGTCCCATCTACCAACGGTGTCAGTGTGACGTGCCTATTTTGGGACACCCTGTATATTGCTTACGCGAATGAAGTTGGACACGACCCCACAACGTTCTATATAGACACCGAACTCACTAACACCGGTGCCAAAAAAAAAAATAGACACCGAACGTCATCGTCAGTTGAAAATATTATTTTAGGGTCAATGTGAACAGACCACTAAAAAATTATGTAACCGGAACCGTATGAATATTTTTCGTTGATAATCTGTTTACCAACATTTTTGTCATTGTGCTTTTAGTAGTAATGACATATGGACCTGAGACGTAGACACTGACGGTACGGCCAGCCCACAAGCTCAAAGTCGCAAAGCGTGCTATGGAAAGTTTCTCTGAAGGATCGAATCAGAAATGAAGTGATCTGACAGAGAACCAAAGTCATCGATATAGCTTATCGTTTTAGCAAGCTGAAGTGACAGTGGACCAGCCTTATTAGCCGTAGAACCGATGACCGTTAGGGCAAACGAGTTCTCGAGTGGAGACCGCGTCTCGGCAAACGGCATAGGACGCCCTCAGGCAAGGTGTACTGATGATATACGCAAGATGGCAGAAGCTGGATGCGAGCTGAAAACAGATCACAGTAGCGTGCAATTGAAGAGGCCTATGTCCAGCAGTGGACAAGTATGGGCTGATGATGATGCTTTTAGTGTGCGTCGGGTATGGCGGGTATTTTATAAAGTCCGTTTTAAGAGTTTATTTCAATGATGGTGGCTTGCCTATTTGCGATAAAAATCCCACCATCTATTCTATCATATTTTCAGCGCTAGCTACTCTAAATAAAAGTATAATTTCTCTAAATAAAAGTATATTAATAGTTCAAAATAATTTTCGCACTTGTACATACAGGTATGCTATATTAAGATCCAACAGGTCCGATTACCTCCAGACTTTAGAGAACCAGTTTTTTTCTCCAAATTGTATGTCATCAGAAACCCCAAATTCCAACCAGCTATTGATACCTCGACCGCACACGACACGCCGTGAAATGTTTACAAACGGAGTGCGACTGAGCTAGTGGCTTGTGGTTCCTAAGCCATGGGTACCTACCTACTAATTAGCGGGCCCGAGGTGGCCACACTGTGGCGTCGGCGGCGGTGGCGGTGGGCGGCAAAAAACCTGGCAAGTCTGCCACCACCGCAAGGCGGCGTCCATTCATGCTGCCCTGGTAGCTGAGGTTCTGGTCTGTGACGTCATGGAGCATCACAGCTGATCAACCACCCCGATAACTTTAAGGCGCCAATGAAAATTGACTTGGGTTAGGTCGTAATTTACGTATACAAAGCGTGTGGAGTCAAGTTAATAAGGATTCTTTTCAATAATATGTCTAAGTAATATTTTGGGGTAAATAGATTACAGACATCTACTCATAGGCCCGTATTCTGAAACTCCCCTCACGTATAGATCTCTGTTCAAGAAACGTTTGTCTCGCTCTATTCGCGTTTGTGTAAAAGAGATAAAGATAATCAAGCAGTACTTATTGGTTTGCTGTTTTACCCCCTTACCAATAAACGCGTAGTCACATACACGACGGTTATTACAGGTCTACTTGAACTGGTTATTCCGTATTTGACATACAACTGACAAGTTAAGTTGAGCTTTGTGTATCTTCTAAATAGCAATTCCGCCATTATTAGTAGGACCCTTAGAATACAGTTCATAGGACATGCGACCGTTTTATTGTAGAGTGACCAGTGGCTTGTGGCTTGGAAAATGTAATAACAACTTTATTATGACGTAAATATTGTGATTGTAATACTAGGTGACCCGGAAAACGTTGTTTTGCTAATATTAGCAAAACAACGTAATACAACATAATGTATACACATGTATGTATATACATTATTAACACTGTTTGCCTGCTATTATATGTATGTCTTACATATAATTTATGAACACTTCCTCTATAATCGCTCCGCAGGAATGGATTTTCTTAAATATATATTACTAAAATACGTTCATTTACACAGTAGGTACAGTAAGAATTAAAATCAAAATAACGTAAAATGTAAGTAGAGTTACATTCTGATAAAATGATAAATAATAAATTTCAGCAATATGAAAATAATTCAAGCATATTTTACTTTATCTATTTTCTACGAATAAACTACCTGTTTGGAAAACATGTTGTTTTCTAGTTTCGGTAAAATAAAAAAGTTTTTCTTTAGCGATTTTGAAAGAAAGTTTTCTAAAGTTTCAGGCGGCGATCCGCCCGCGCCCCGTTTTTACCGCCTTCAGTCTTGAGAGGTGGGGCCGCCCCGCCCACCGCCCGCCCTTCACCAGGAAGTTCAGTAGGTATTCTACTTAAGGCGCATGTTTGTTGAGATAGGCACGGTTTTGAGATTCAGTGTCCGTTAAATGTCTTTAAAGTCAATCTAATATATAAAGTTTCCATGTCACAATGTTAGTTACCGTACTCCCCCGAAACGGCTTTACCGATTTTTACCGAATTGTATGTGCGTATTCAGTAGGTCTGAGAATCGGCTACTATCTATTTTTTATGCATCTACCAGTTGTATTTCTCCCAATACACGGTGTATAAAGGCAACTAATTATGGCAAAACAAATGTTTGCCGGGACAGCTAGTCTATATATATAAAAGAAAGTCGTGTTCGTTACTCCATTTATAACTCAAGAACGGCTGAACCGATTTGGTTGAAAATTGGTGGGGAGGTAGCTTAGAACCGGGAGACGGACATAGGATACTTTTTACCCCCATCCTGTTGGTCGCGTCGCTATATAGAGGGCGTTATAGTATGTATGAAGAAATGAAATTACCGTCTACCATAAAGCACATTTTGCGCAGAGGTTCCTTTTATATTGTTTACGTGATTTCAAAATCAAAGATAAGTTTAAAGAAGTTAATATGAGAAAACAGTAATTACTGAAACTCCGCGAATGAAATTCACTCCACCACTAGTAAGGCTCATGGATATTTGTATGAATATTTATATATATCTACAGATATATATAGATCACAGGATCATGCAAATATTATTAATGCCAAGTTTGTGATAATGTACGGTCGGCCAAGAAAATGGTCTATCAGTTCCGATGACACTTCCCGTGTCACTGAAACATCAATAAGGTAGAGTTGGTATATGGTGACAAGTGAACAATGAACCTTAATGTTTAATGACATTCAATGAGTTTCAACCTTACGGTGGTAGAGCAGATTCTTGGCCGACTGTACAGAAGTTGTGGGGTTTTTGTATTTACAATCGAGAGGTTGTGGATTCTAGTCAGTGTCTCTCACCTTGTGAGACCATTTTCAAAAACTACGCAACGACATAACGACAAATCACAAAGTGATGACACCCGCATACCACAAGGCGACTATAATATAGTCGATAGGCCTAACCCCTTTCACGTGGGGTTAAACACATTTGGTGAATTATGTGCACTTGGTCTAAACAAATGCCTCTGCCTACCCCGTTTTGGGATTAAATGGTGTCAGTGTATTTATTATTTTATTCGATATGCCATTGGTGTGTGTTTGTTAACTTTTCTTAAGTAAGGTTTCGAAGCTGCTTTAAGACATAGGTTATATGAAAAAAAAATCCCGAAATTTCCACGAGACCTGAAAAAACTCCACAGTAAAATACGTGAACTTTAGGTTCGAAAAACACTTAAGGCCCATTAGCAACAATGAGTTTACGGTTAGAAAAAAGTAGAGTAGAATATAGTCCTGCTTAAATTTCAAGCGCATTGTTAAATGTTTACTTTAATAAGGAAATTACTAAAAGATAAAATCCCTTCAAAAATCCCTTCCTGAAAGTACCTTCACAAAACAGCATACTATAATGTGTACTATCGAACATTATACTAATGTTCCCCAGATTAGCACCAAACCTTTAGAAAATAGACAGGCGTTATATTAAAGGTTTTCAAGAATTATTAGTATTAGTAAAAAACTGGCAGACTACATTATTCACTCACTTCTTTAAAATCGAGCCTGTCGACGTGTCAAGAATAATATTTTTGTTGCCTTCATTTGAGTGTCTACAAAAGTGTTAATAAATTGAGACGAACTGAAAATCACTGTTACTACAACAGAGTAAGCAAGTCTTTACCATAACATTTACATACACAGGCCAAGTGGAGGTCCATGATCTGTACCTAACACTCTGGGGAAGGGGCGTAACGTATATGTATGTATATACCGTTAATATTATACACGTGAAAGTTTCGGATGTTTGTATGTATATATTTCCGAATGTTTGTTACTCTTTCAAGCAAATACCACTGAACGTATTTCCATGAAATTTTCATCGGAATAGCATTTTCCTATATTTTATCCCGAATTTCTCACAGGAAAAGAATCAATTTATTAGCAAAATTTATTGAGGTTCATCTACTAAATTCTAATTTACATCTATTTGTACGTACATATATTTCTTCTAAAATGACAAGCAGGTTGCTAGGCAACGAAAACTAAAAAAAATACGCGGTTGAAATCGCGTGGCGTCCTCTAGTATCTGCACAAAACACCGCCAAAAACGGCTCTGTATTATAAACAGTTGACGTAGGTAATTACTGACAAAACTAGTGGAAACCCCAGACAATTTTGCACCTGATTAATAGATGAAAAGCTGATGTAAAATAATTCCGCGTTTAATTGCATCCGACCTCATTAAATCCACTGATTTCGAATGTTATTACCTACTTTGTCATTATGGAGTGCGACGACGTAAGCTGATGTTTTTGTGTTCGTTTCAATGTGTGTGTGTGTGTGTATGTGTGTTTGTGTTAGCAGTTTAGTGTGTGTGAATTCCATGTTTTGGGACACATTTGTGTAAAAGTGTTGTACTATTCTCTTATCATAATGCTTTTTATAATAATTAACCCCATTGTGACTGCCTTTGTCTGCTCTGATTTGAAATTCAACGCCGTGTATTTACTAAGTTAGTATTACTGTATTGAAGCGATTATTCATAAATTATTTTAGGAAGTTATTAGGTGCGATAGATTCTTTTCAAATTATTTACAACATCTTCGCCAAAGCAACAAACATAATTTTAAGATAAAGCTTTTCAGACAGACGCCCTAAACCAGTAACGCAACTCACAACGTGAAGAAGTTAAACACTATAGACAAATACTACATACACAATTTGAATAAATGAAAAAGTAAGCTTTAGTAAGGTTTCCTTAGCTTTTCTTCTCAGATGAAAGCTTACAAAATTGTTAATATTGGCATTGTACAAATTAAGCTCCTAGATTAATTAATGTTTCGCGCTTTGTTTCTAGAGATAATACCTAATGATAGGAAATTCAACAATATTTCAAACAAATGCCATACATCATTTCTAAAATACAAATATGTAGAGTTATCTGTAATATTCGTATATTTGCATACTGCTATAAATAAGATATTTTATTTTGAAAACCAAAAAATGACAGTTTCTTAGATACCTACGTTATGAAAGCCGTAATTTCTCCAAAACTGCATAACCAGTGAGAGAAACGTCGCCATCTCTTTCCGCAGAAACCGCAACAAATAGAACAAAAGAGTTGAGAGATACTCAGCAACGGTGGGACGAGGCGAAAAAGCTCATAATATTTCCCTGCAACAATGAAACTAAACAAAAATTTTATTTTATGTCACAAAACTTGCGTGCGTCTCGCTCGCGCGTCAGACAAACGTATAAGTTGAAACGAGAGGAGCGTATCGAGCGTTTTCCCGACAAATGAAGCGTGTCCAAACCGCAGATTGACCGCAGAGAATGGAGGCAGCGAGTGACAGAATGGCGGCAGGGCTTAGTCGTGTAGAAGCGAGCGACACGGCCGCACGCACACCCGCGCCGGATAAACAATAACGCGCGCGAACAAAACTTTGAAATTAACATAAACAAATCACAAACCAGTTAACGCGTTTGCCACGCCCCGGGAAATCACCAGATACTTACATAATCACTTAATCCGCTGCGTCAGCGCAACAACCTGTCGGACTGTAAACATAGAATACGTCAGCGAGTGATAAATAAACAAATTCCCGCAATAGAACGAAAAAGGTTAGTGACTCATAAAAATGTCAAGAGTAAAGTTGAAGAGCGAAATGTATTCAAGGTCTTTCCCAACTATGATTTGTTAACGTACTGAGGAAAACAATTAATACAATTATTACATACGAGGAATCAGCTGATGCATCACCAGCCGCCGTGTGAAGTTAAAACTTTAAACTTTGTGCCAAAACAAGACGACGAGGTAGCTGATCGCACAAAGATTTATTTGGCGCGGTTCCAAAACGCAACTTTCGAAACAATAAACAAGTTGGGAAACATTGGACTATGGTAATTTATAACTTTATGACACATCATTGATTTTTTCCTGTTGCACCTCGGACGGCGTCGCGACGGGTCAAAAATTCTTTTACGCTCGTACTATTGTTGTTACATCAATCAAAGTGGTTAAGCTTTATGTGTGATCTAAACGTATGTGTCACGTGACAAGACTAAGGTGACCGTAAAGTATAGGTGCGTCGGAAGTTGTTCTAAAAAAAACTCTAGTGCAAATATTTTTGAACTTGGTTCCGGAATTGCTGAATGAAACAGAAAGAGACAGCGTAAAAATAGTGCGAGTAGTTGGTGTTATGCGGTGATGCACTTACCGTACGAGAGCCGCGCGCGCCGCCGCCGGGACATGGAGGACGCCCAGCTCTGGTTCCTTCAGGCCATCGTCGACGACACACTGCTGGAGCATACCGACCTTGGTGAGCCTCTATTACATTCAATGTACAATAATTTATATGATTGGAAAATAAAGGTAGACAGCCGATCGTTTTGGCATGCCTTTGTCGAGGCCTATAGAAGAATATAGAAGTCAGTGAGCTTACATGATAAGTAATGAAGCGAAATGTGTTTTTTCGGGTCTCCATCTAAGTTTTAGAATCTCAGTGCGCGTCTAGTCACACATAAGTTGGCCTAGAGCGGATTGCCAAACACCAATCGCAAGCACTCGGGGTTAAATCATGATTCACTTACTGGAATTATCAATTAGAACATGTTTTAAAAGTTTTAAAATGGAGTCGTAAACCATTAATTTAACGCCGTGTGGCCAATGTAATGTGGAACGTCAAAGATAACAGCTAGTTTTTTTTATTTTTTGTTTATTTGTAAAACATCATACCAAAAGCGGTTATACAGTTGAATTCAAGAAGTTATGAAGTTATTCAAAGTTTTACAAGACTAAATTTACACGTCTATATTTCCCCTCCCAACACAATTACTATATAGATTAATGTTTTCGACACCCTAAACACACCATGTAATAAAAGATATACAGTAACTATTAATCACCAATATATAGTATAAAAGAAAGTCGCCTCGTGACGTCTGTTCCTATGTATGCTTAGCTCTTTAAAACTATGCAACGGATTTTGATACGGTTTTATTTAATAAATAGAATGTTTCTTCGGGAAGGTTTACTGTTTATTATACGTATTATGTATTACATGCACATATTAGCTGAAAAACACTTCGAATAATGTAGTGAAGATATAATATTTGAAAAAACTACAACTAATTATAAAAAGCTCCTTACCACAAACATATTTGGAAAAAAACAAACAAAATTTACATATTTTAATATATTTTCAGTAGATTAGACTAGATAATATTATGTACTACAACTTTTACTACTATTACTACATTACATTAGATATTTTATTATGTTTTGTGATCATATGAACGAATATCCGATATGGATCTGCGAGTGAGGAGCCGAGAAGCTCACATGCCGACCAAATCGATAACGTTCTAAGAAATGTTTGCACCGGGATTCACGGCACATTCAATAATATCAGTGCAGGTTTCTTGAAAAAAATATTTAGGTTAAAATAATTCCCTAAATTATTCATACCTCAACACAGATGCGTTCGCGGAATATACACAGTTTTTGTGTGATTCTAGGCGTTTTGCCTACCTGGCCTAGGGCTTTAATGAGATACAAGTGTTTAAGAGATGGCTTGAGATTGTTTAAGATAAATGAAGCTGGTGAAAGAATGACTGTAGATTGTGTTAGAAACGGAAGGCTTTATTTTACATATACCTCATAATTTCTCAAAGAAACGCCTGAGAAACAAATAAGTTGTAAGTTGTGCTATGACATAGCTCCTCATTGTTCAAATTATTTATTTGAAACAATGATGACTTAGTACTAATATTATTAGGAACATATTTATCTACAGTTAAGTGCCGATCGAACGAGACATTTCCGAATATTTTACATTTTGGAACACTTTAATCCCGCATTATATTATCTTATATCACGCAATATAGAATACGTCACTTGATGTATGAAAATATTGATGACCCCACCTACAATTTATTTTACAGCGTTAAAATAAAGTCTCACACCGTTATGTACGTTAAATTGTCATTGTAAAATAAAATAGTAGCAGGCAGGCAGGCCTTGACTGCACAAGCAATATTACAATTTTAACACTAAACTTTTAGGTACATTTTATCGTTACCATCGGATCGGTTTCCACAGGCCTGTTTAATTTTACATTTTTTAATTACAATAACAATTCAGTACCTATACATTACGGAGACGAAAATATTGGTTAATAATATTATAAAGAGGAATGAATTATATTTTTGTATGGATGTTTGTAACGAATGAATTCAAAAACTGCTGGACGGATTTCGATAAATCTTTCACCGAATCTACACTATCTCCGAATGAAAGGCAACTTCTTATCAGCCATCATCCGGATGTTGGGCAGCATGCAGCATGAAGCTGAAACAGCACAATTGATGAAATATTGATATACAATGAAAATTACGCAATGGCCATAGAAAAGTCACAGATGAATTCGGTAGTATTTTATTCCAGCATAACCTGAGCCGAAAATATATACTTTTACAAAAATAAAATGGATTTTAACAGTAAGTATGTAACGCAGGGATATTTTGATTACCGCTTTGGGCACTCTGTTGTCTAGATACTAGAAATTAAATATATATCTAGGGCTAGCTGTACCGCGTTGCGTTAACATTTTTTTCGATTCCATGGGAACTACGGGATTAAATATCGAGCTTTTCTAACTCAGGGATAGTGTAACATTCACGTGAGATGAACGAAAAAAATTTAAACTTGCTGTTAATATTTACTTATGGAAATATTGCTTTGGTAATAAGTAGTAAGTTCATTGCCCAAGAGAGCCTTTTATACAACTTTTGGTATTGAATGTTAGTTGTTAAAGAAAGAAAAAATATCAGTCTTAACACAAATTTGGTCTTTCAACGTCTCAAGTAAAAGACTTCAACGCAGAAGCAACAACGTTGTCTCATAACACTTCACGTCTTCGCTACTGGAAATCTTTTAACATTTACGATCTCTTTACAAAAATTAGGGGTAGATATACATTACCTACATGTTTTTTTTATTTAAAGATTTCATTATATTATGATTCTACATTTATAGGTTGCGGCACAACTCTATGATATTTTCTCTACATTTTATGATATGAAACGTTATTAGTTTTATATCTATCTAGCCAACCTAGTATTTTCATTTTTACATATTCTGGATGTAAACGTACTCCGAGCAATGGTCTATGGACCACAGACAGTTTCTGTTTTTTAAAAAAAGCTTAACAAAACACATAAAATCATTCGACGACACTAACTGATCATTGTATATCAAAAGTGCTACTTCATTACCCTTTAGCTCATTAGCAGAGTCCGTGCTCCAATTAATTAGAACTAACAGGTGCGCTGGTGACAACAAGTGTTCTGCGGGCCTTGTTCTGTCGTTAGAAATAACGATTTCGCTTTGTGAACACTTCAATGGAAAAAAATCCGTGATGATTATACGAAAGATTTTGATCCTACATCTGTCATGAATACCTTACTTAGTAAGAAATTGTGTGAGATAAACAAACAATATCTCTTATTTACATAAATATTTTTTTAACTTCAAAAACAACTAGTGGATTCGACAAATGTCCTGTCTGTGTCCAGCAGTTCATTATTTTTTTATGTCATAAGGTAAAACAAAAATAAAAATAATAACCATCTCCTAAAACAAAAATAAATTAATTAGAGAAATTAATCTAGCAGCCGTCCTCGAGTGTTGAGCTTAGCACCTCATTTCGCTATTTATTGTTATATTATACATAGAATGTAAGAAATCCAAATTATTTACAGATTGTTACTTAAGTTTAGAATGACCAAATCTGTAGTGGGAAATTCTCCATGACGATTGAATTACTTTATCTACATGCAAAAGAGACGACTACATGCAAAACATTCACGTTGACACATAATGTTGTGAATTTACTCTGGGAAAAAAGGAATACAGAGCCGTAAGTGCATTTTTTTTGTAAATTTTATTCAGAAGAAAAATCTAAATAATTTAGTACTTAGAAAGTATATGACAGTTAGGGTAGAAAATATAGTGTCCAGAGCAGTTCATTATTTTTTTATGTCATAAGGTACCATTTCCTGAAACAAAAATAATTAATTAGAGAAATTGATCTAGCAGCCGTCCTCGAGTTTTGCGCTTAGCACCTCATTTCGCTATTCATTTTTATATTACAAATATAATGTAACAAAGCCAAACTATTTACAGATTGTTACTTAAGTTTAGAATGACCAAATCTGTAGTGGCAAATCCCCCATTTAGATTGAACTTTATCTACATGCAAAAGAGACGAAAGGCTTTACCTCTACAAAATACCTCTTATACATTCGTGATCAAACATTCACGTTGACACATAATGTTGTGAATTTACTCTGGGAAAAGAGGAATACAGAGCCGTAAGTGCATTTTTTTTTTGTAAATTTTATTCAGGAGAAAAATCAAAATAATTTAGTATTTCTAAGTATAGGATAGTTAGTTGTAGAAAATATACTCATAGAAATAGTTAATTTGGGTTATAAGGCAAGATCTCGTGTTATATCTTTTGTGTTCGAAACCAAACTCCTCCGAAACGACTTGTCCGATTTTGACGTAATCTATTTTATACCCTAAGTATTATTTAATTATGTGGATAAAAATTCAACATCAATTAATATTCAGTCAGTAATGTGACTAGAACTAGAATATTATTTCATCCCGTTTTTCCAACGGGAAGATGAAAGAGTAACACCGTCGAGGTACATCTAGTAGAGAAGAATGAAACTATTTCTTTATAAAACATTGTTTACTGAGACAGCTAGTTTTTTTTTTAAATAGAAAATCACAGAATGATCCTGGCAATATGTGATAGTAGAAGAATATTTGGTACCAATGTTTTTTTATGTATTTTTTGTCGGCAAAATGCGATATTAAAAGCCATTTCAATATGACGACCTGTGCAAGAATCACACTGTATATGAGTGAGTGGTATTTGCGTTTTACATAACTACTTATATGGAGTTGTGAAGCGAACTGAAAACCGCTACTTTCAGTCCATTAGAGTGCAGATATTCATCTCAATTATAATGTGATTTATTACTGCCTGAAATTAATGTTACCCATAAAACATAGCGCTCTATGCTTCCCAATTCGAGTCATGTCCATGCCATATTGGGCATCGCAGACTCGAATTCCTAGGAATTAAGACCTTGTTTTGTTATCAATAAATTATTGGAAGACCATATTAAATAAAACACAAACAATCTTTTAAAAATACGTAATCTAAAAGTTGCACAATGTCTCTTTTACACACGTAATAATAAAAATGGATACATTAGAACAGGACAAAAAGACTTGGTTTTACACATTCTAGTAACCTCTGTTATTAGTAAATGGTTATCCATAATCTAAAGAGTACTAAATACGTAATCATTCTCCCCACTGAAAACGGAAAACAATTAAGAGACTAATCATTGCCGACTGTCCATCTCTTTCGCCACTTCACCGTACCATGCGCGTGCGCAGCGCACCATCGCCGCGCCGCCGCCACTGCCGCTCCGCCTTCCTGCAACCCAATGAAACCACATCCAACACAATTCGGCCCTATCACCACGCCATAAGATACCCTATCGCGTAACAATCTGCGGTCAATGTGGGAGATAATTTGAACTTCCGTAAGCAGAGAAACCACTGTTCATTAGTAACCGAAGAATTCTCTACCGTTATATTTTTTTTTTTTTACTTACGTATTTATTTATCCCTCAAATCTGTCGGGATGTGACCGCAGCCGCTGTGGCCAGGGTTTTGTCAGTTATTAAAAGGTTAGCTTAGGTTTTTAATAACAAACTTGTTCATGGTTTTAACACGTCGCGTCGAATTATTTCTGTCGTTTTGATAATTATAATTTGATATAGAACAATCAATTGATTCTTATTTTTAATTCTGCGACACCGTTGTTTATGAATATCAATTGAATGTGGCATGAATTGCCGGAATCTCCGGATCGGTTCATAAACGATGAAGTTATCCTCTAACATATATAAAAAAGATCATATAAAATAAGATCGAAATGATGGAAACTCGCTTTTTTTAAGTCGCTTAAAAACCACGAGAGTTTACTACTATATTTTAGCTTTGTCCGAAAGACAAATCTATTTATATAAAAGAAAGTCGTATTAGTTACTCCATTTATAACTCAAGAACGTCTAAACCGATTTGGTTGAAAATTGGTGGGGAGGTAGCTTAGAACCGGGAGACGGACATAGGATAATTTTTACCCCGACCCTGTTGGTCGCGTCGCTATATAGAGGGCGTAATAGTATGTATGAAGAACTGAAATTACGCGAATGAAATCGCGGGGCGTCCACTAGTAACTATATAAAAGTGTCAAATGCTAGATGTTCAGATTTATATGGGTGATGTAATGGACCGAGTGAGTAGAGGTCGCCGCAGAAGGACATATACAGACCAGATTGGTGATGTCCTGACCGAAGGTGGCGTGAAAAGTACTCGAAACCGAAGGTCATGTATGAAAAATGAATGTAGATGAAGCGAAAGGGGTATGTCAGGACCGTGACAAATGGAGATCTGTAGTCTCTGCCTACCCCTCTGGGAGACAGGCGTGAAGTGTATGTATGTATGTATGTTCTCTTACAACTGAACGCTCAAGTCTATCAGCATCTTCAATCGATACTAAAGCACGCCTCTCTGTTGCAGTATGCACCGGCAGCCCGTACTACATGTGCTCAAAGCTGCCGCTCCACTGGCGCTCCAACAAGACACTGCCCGGCGGCTTCAAGGTGGTGGCGCTGGGTGACGTGGTCGACGGCACCCTGGTCACCGTGCGGGCCGGCAACGACGAGAACTGGGCTGCGGAGATGAGGAACAACACCGCTGTCATGAAGAACAGGGTCGCCAAGTTTAATGACCTTAGATTCGTCGGCAGGAGCGGGAGAGGTAATAATCCTAATCACAAAGCAGTTACCATAAATTAACACTAGAGCACAGACTAGAGTATGGATGTGGAAGAGGCGTAAAATCAAAAGGGAAAGGGGAGGAGGAGAAGATGCCAGGGTCGTGACAAGTGGAGGTCCGTGATCTCGGTCTACCCCTTTAGGAAACAGACTTGACGTATTTGTATTTTAATAGCCACATCGCCACAAGTACTGATCAAATTACCAAAAATCGTTGGAAAATCTATACAAACAGGAGGTTTAAAAATATTTCTCGTAATCGATATAGGTTGGTACATTGATGCATAAGCGTGATGTACTTACACAATTACGTCAATAGATAATAATGTATAATTATATACTAGATTACCAAACAAAACTATTACAATTAGAAACATATTTACACAATGATTTGTAATCTTCGATGGGAAAAATATTGTCCGCGCAAAAAGAAATCTAAAAAGACGTGTTTTTAAAGTTTATTTTTCCCTTAACACATTGAAATATTAAAAACGTCGGACTGTAGAGTTTGCGGAATATGAAAAAACAATAATTCTTCGTGTAATGACAAAATATTTTTTATAAATAAAAAAAAAGTTTTGAATGTTAAATAAAAAAAAGTTGCTTCCCGCTGACTGTCTGTCTGTTCCATATATGTATGCTTATATCTATAAAACTACGCTACGGATTTCAATGCGGTATTTTAATAGATATAGTGATTTCAGTGGAAGGTTTATGTGTACATACATAAAATAGTAGAAAAAGACTTACCGTCGTATACATCAAAAGTTAAAACGTGATTAAAGTGATTAAAAAAAAAAAGAAAAAAAAACGTGCAGTAACTAGTTGACGTATATCAACTTGATTAGTTTGTCCGTATTTGACGTACATTGACCAGTTTATGAGACCTTTACTAACAGTGCACTAACGCTGTTCTAACTTTATGGATACGAGGGTTAGTGTCAGCATTGCACTCGTGCGAAGCCGGGGCGGGTCGCTAGTATAATAAACACAGTACTTTATACAATAAATATTTACACGAATAATTAATATTCTTTGGGAAATTCGCCAAGATTACATTGACGATATCGACCACATATCTCATAGAATCTATTAACATAAATCCAAGGAAAAAACAGTAGGTTAACTACCCAACTATTCACAGAGTAGTTAATTGAGTGTGTTTTCCGCCGGAACTATTTATAGATCAATGGAAATACTTGATGACTCATCAGAATAATAAGAACATATGGTGGTTTTGACGCTATGGAAAATATTGTGACGATACAATTTAAGTCTCAGCGTTTTCTAGTGAACTCTATTAAATAAATTATTTAATTGTGTAATACCACCTAGTTCTTATCGTACATACATACACATACAACCACGTCCATTAATCCTTAATGGGATAAACAAGACTTTCGGAGATGACTTTAGCCTGCTTTAGACATCGCTGCTTAACATCAGGCAGGATGGTGCAAAAAAAAGCCTGCCGAATAGGGCTAGGTAATTACACAATAATTTATTTCTTACACCATTTATTTCTTTGATCTGATTTATACACGCTGTATTCCTCATCATCGGCCACATGACGTCCGCTGCTGGACGAAGGCCTCCCTCAATGATATCCATGACAAGGTAGGCAGTGATCCCCAAGGATTGACACCTACATATGTATGTGTCAATCCTTTAACGAAATATAGGTAACCTATCTACTCATCCACAAAACACAGGACCTTCGTTAACATGTGTCGTGAGTACAATAAAAAAAGATGTAGCAATAACTCTATTATTAGGTCGGGAAGCTAAAATACTAAGGTAGGCAGTGTATTTTTGCCTATATGGTGTGCACGCCACTGTCATTTGGGGGGAAATGTCAATAATCGCCACGCTTGGAAGGCGGGTTGGTGTTCTAGTGATGTTCTGGTTTAACTCGAAGAGTACTGCTTCCCGTCCTCTGTAGAGTTGTCTCGGACGCCTCGCCGCCGTTGGGTTGGGGTGGTGTAGACATGTATTTTATCCGTCGCCACTTTTATTGGGAGAAATAGAAACTGTATAATATTGATAACCTAGACTAAATAATAATTTCACCGGCTCTCTTTTTTTACATCCGCTTAAAAAACATAGCCTAGTTCGTGTCCTCCTGCTGGACAAAAGCCTCCCCTCATTCTCTCGAATCATTCCTGTTTTAGGCTGCCTATGCGGCGCGGCTTTCTTTGTCTATATAATTTTTAATATTAAATATACACATAATAATATGTCAGTGCGCCTTTCATAGAATAAAAGCCGGCCAAGTGCGAGTTGGACACGCACACAGAGGGTTCCGTAAAGTCTACATTTGCGGAAAGAATCATGTCTGTTGTATCAGAGTCCCACATTTATGCTTACTTTACTTATTTTGTTTTTTTAGGTAGGTACTTGTTTCTTGTGACAGCTGCAACAGAAATACCACATATTGTCTGTCAAAATGTCTAACTATCATGGTTCATGAGACACACCTTGGTAAAAGACGGACAAACAGACACGTGTGAGACAGAGATTTATTCCCACTTGTTCCTTTATCCGTTCCTTTTTCGAACAGAAATGTGTTAATTTTCCTTAAAAAAAACTGTTAAAGTGACTACTGGGAATAAACGCACGCATACAGTGTATTTGTAATAAATAGACTCCCGTTATACCTTTTTGCTAAGGAACCCTAGAGAGTAAGAATCCTATCTATAGAAGTCATACTTGTACGTAGTGTTTTCAAAGTGATTTATATAATAATGTGGAAATTATCATCACGTTTCTCTGCGCCTGTCTATTTACTGCCTCTAAAGTCAACCGTCGAGTTTTATTTGTTTTTGCGGCAGGAGAAATGTCCCGTTACGCACGAATGTCACTGCTTAAGTTAGTTATGTTTTTTTCCCCTTATTTTCTTACTTTCTGATACTGTGTTGTCATGAAATGTCTGTAATACTGTGAATATTGTAAATGTAAAAGTTTGGTTCGATTTTCAATAGGGATAGTAACTGAAAAGACAATTACGAAAAAATCTTTTTTAAAACTCTTTTCATACTTTCTTTTCTTTTTCTTAGATCATAAATAGATACCTCTAGACTTCAGCTTCTCTTCTCCGGTAGTTAAACGCTGTATAAATCGGCCCTACAACAATAACTTCCGTCCAAGCTTGTATTCATATTTCTGTTTCTCCAAGACTAATCTTCATTGACAATCTACAATACCAATCTCATTGGTGTATTTGATCCAAGAGGGGAACTTCGGCGGCTCCGGCATTACTAATGCAATGTATAAAGATGTCAAGGTCTTTTTGCTGTCTTTGTCGGAGCAAAATGTAAAATGACATAAGAAAATAGATCTTAATTGAACTAAATATTGAAATTAATTCTTTTGCCGTAAAAATACTATTGCAAAGAAGTTTACGCCGCTGAAATAAACTAAAGTTCATATTCTGTATAGGCATATATAAAGATCTGATATCTCCCGATCTGACAAGAAATTGGGAAAAAATGCGCTTGAAAAAATCAAATCGTGAATTTATGTATTATACTAGCAAAACCCGGCGAACTCCGTTTCGCCACCAGATGGGTTCGTTTCGTTTACCCGCTTTTCTGTTGTTTTTTTTCCTGAATTTTCTTTGCTATAAACCTCACGGAGCCCGAGACCTTTCCAAAGAATGCAAAACCGTGGAAATCGGTTCGTGCGTTCTGGGGTTAGCGTCAGGGAGGAAAACCCGACTTATTTTTATATAGTACATATAGATAGTGGTTTAAAAACAAAAAATAAATATAACATCTGCAAAACGAAGTCTTAAGTACTACTGCTAAGGTATATTGTTGCATGTCATGTCTGTCAATGATGGATTTTATAGGACATTAGGACATTGATTTTAATTTTCAAACCGCAGGCGAGTTGTAAACTATTTTACAGCTCCACTGTTTTGTTGTGCATTTAGTTGCGTTTAGGTGCTAATATGAACATATTTACAATTTATTTTTATAGATTTTTAGAATTACGTATCTATACGAGTGCATACTCTCGTACCATTAAACAAAGAAGAAAAGTTCGTAAAAAAAAATCGTACTGAAACTGGTTATTCCGTATTTCGTGTTACGTGTATGCACTTAAAACAATTTCAAAGTCATTTTCTTTTAAAGCATTAATAGAAATGTCGTCGGTTTGTGTATATTGTATTCTAGATTCCTTACTACGATGAACTAGGTCTAATAGCAAAAGTATCGGTTGTTATTTTTAGAGAGAATGGCTTTGAAATGTTTCTACTCGTAAGTGTATAGATGTTAATACACGTGACTGTACAACTTAAAAAAAGTTGATCTTGGTATAATTTAGGAATTGTTGTACTAGTTGATCTGTAGTCTCTGCCTTCCCCTCTGGGAGACAGGCGTGAAGTGAACTAGTGGACGTCCCGTGATTTCATTCGCGTAATTTCAATATATCATACAAAATTATAACACCCTCTATTGAGCGCCACGTCCCACAGGCAATAGTATTACTAACACGACTTTCTTTTATAATTACATAGATATGATATGATATAAGTATACAGTGCAATGTAATTTTCTTCGCATGATGCTTAGAGCCGTATTTTAAAACAATAACCAAAAATAAACTGTAGCTTCAGCATAGTATGTCTCTTTTACACAAACAAGGTTAGTGCGGGACAAACGTTACTTAAGCAGAAATCGTTACTTGATGTGACTCTCTGAATACGGATCTTAGTGAACAAATATAGTTTAAAAAAATAAATCCATAGTTAAACATATCCAACATAGAGCGACACCAAAACTGACACTTGTCTATGTCCATTAAGTTAATGCAGATTGTCATCAAAATGTAATAACCAACCTGTAGGCAAGTATGCGTCATTTAAGAACCAATCTGGAATTCGCGAATTACGTGACAAACCGGTTCTGCGCACAGCAGTCGTTAGCTGTAATGTACTGACCACTTCAAGAACAATATCGCACTCACTTACCGCTATTTGTTTTTGTCATTAGCGAGTATTTTATTAATTGACGTTTTAAATTATCGAAAATCAGGAAAAGTAATTCAGAACGGCTTGCGCATTAAATTCCTTATTCTTTTTCTGTTGGACAGACATACCTAGATTCCAATGAACGGCAAGACACAACGTAGTCGATCCCGAAAGAGATGATGACGCCAGGCAGACGACTGCTCAAAATAGTAGTACTAGGAGAAAAGAAAGATATGCCTTTGCCCTGCAGTGGGAGTCAGTGGGCTAATAATATAATATAATAATATACTTAGGTCGTGAACCGGAGTAGGGAGTGAGTTCGTGCGAAGTATCTTGGTGTCCCGCTCTTAGCCATGTGGTGTAATAGAGATAATGATGTACTAGCTTCTAACCTCGTAGTAAATAGCAGATTATACGAACAGAAGTTACAACACACCTTACAACTAACCTTAGCATGGGCACTACTAATGAGCAGACAAGGCTCAGATAATCGAAAAACGCCGAAACGTTTAGAAAGAGTGCGTTCGCTTGACAATGTCTTTGGGATTCTCAGCCTACTAGTAGCGTCCATGTAAAGCATACATACAACCTGAATGTATCCTAACATTTTTAACTCACGGCTTCTAAAAGGCGACCTTTGGTGAGGGTTGGCAATTTATCACTATAAATAAATATCCTTACATTTTGTCAATAAGAATCAGACAGCCAGAATGGTAGTGATCTAGGAGATATGATGACTGTCTTCTAAGGATTTGTTTACCCTACTATTTACGACGGATATGCATTAAAATTACAGTAATATTTGGCCGTTTAAATCCCAACTCTTAATCTAAAAATGACGTAGGAGTCAACATGTCTGTAAAGTTTGTGTCCACCATTAATGATTAAGGACTTTAGCGTATGTATGTACATACGTACATCAAAATAAGGGACAATCAATCATAAGATCACTCCATTACTTACCGAACTAAACTGAACCAGCAAAATCACCTTTACGACGAGAAGAGCATAGGTTTTCTAATCTGTTTACAGTAATATTTGGCCGTTTAAATCCCAACTCTTAATCTAAAATTACGTAGGGGTCAACATGTCTGTAAAGTTGCTGTCCACCATTTATGATTAAGGACTTTAACGTATGTATGTACATCAAAATAAGGGACAATAAATCATAAGGTCACTCCTTTACTTACCGAACTAAACCGAACCAGCAAAATCACCTTTACGACATTAAGAAGCGCATAGTTTTTCTAATCTTGTTTACTTTGACAAGACCCACTAATGTAATACGACACCGACAATACACATCATCAACAACACTGACTCGATAATTTGACGTAACAACATACGACACATTCGAAGCTCAAATTCCAAATAAGTCTAACTAGTTTTTTACAGTACACTAAACATTAAAAAAAAAACATAAGTATAGGTTATTTTTTAGGCAATCGAAAGTGATAGGTTGAAATGGAAGCTAGTTTATCGATAGTAGTCGGTAGCTAGTAGCGGTATTTACACGTGTAAGACGTAAGTAGGTATGGACATAAATATGGACCGTTAATAGCAGATATTATCATAGATTTCTGTCGGGTATAATTAGTTTTTGTATAAGTACGCCTGTGCTCCCGGAATTTCAGATTTGTAGTCTGTTAACTAATTCGACGAACGATTTGACATTTCGTATCATGTACGGATAGTAAATTTTTCGAAAAATACATTATCTGGGTAGGAAATTACAAATGAATATACAATCATTTGATATTACATATATATTCTTTTGATAGTTTTAATTTGTTCCTTTCATTACATTATGAATTTACATCTCTGTTGTTGAAAATCTGGCAACATCCGTTCGCAGCAAGTGACCACATCGACAAGTGTAGAATTAATAAACGGACTATGAATAAGAGCAAAATAAACCTAATCTACCTAATACATAAAATTCTTGTGTCGCGGTATTTGTTAAAAAGGATGGAACGATTTAATGTTGTGTACTTAGGTACTATTATAGAATATGCGTATATGTAGGTACTATTGTAGAATAGTACTCGATATTATGTACGTCTGAGAATCTTTAAATATCTACATAGTTTGTGTATACACATACATACATACATACACTTCACGCCTGTCTCCCAAAGGGGTAGGCAGAGACTAATTAATTTTTGTGTACACACCTACTACGTATAATCATTAGCCACATGACGTCCACTGTTGGACGAGGGCCTCCATCAATTTGGGAGGAAATGCAAATAATCGCCACGCTTGGCAGGTTTAACGATCGCAGTGGTGTTTGGTGTAACTCACAGAGAGCGCTGCTGCCCGTCCTCTGGAAAGCTACCAGAGGTTATGTGTATACCAGACCACGCGTATATTTATTCCGATTCATACAAAGGCCCTATGGTGCTAAAGGGATTATTAACAGGTAGTCTGAGCACACCATACTGGGACTGCACTGCTAGTAATTATATATAAATTAATCTCTGTTTCCCTTGATCACGGCATCACGCGTGAACGACTGGACTGATTCTGTTTTTTTTTTGTTGTGTTTTCTAATGCAAGGAATTCCGCGGAAAATTATTAGTTTTTTGTCTACTGAATCCCACTCTAGGGCAACGTTCTCTCTTCCGTTCCACTCTTCGCGATCTGTGCTGATGTCCAGCAGTATGTATTTCTCGTGACGTCGTAGCGCGGAAGATTGTACTTAATCGAAACCATTATTCATAGTTAATACTGCCTAATTGATCTTAATGTCTGTAAATAATAAAATATCTTGTATCAAAATTAGTAAGTAATAACCAAATCTTGAATTTCTTTTCTGGCTTCCATTTCAAGGTACTAAAATGCTAAGATACCCTCATAGCATCACAACACCCACGCTTGCAAGTTTATAGTTTATCCCATATTATTGTATACCTACATAATACGAGTAAAGCTTTTCCTGAAAAAGTGTAAACCGCTCGCCGTCCCGGTCACACGTACATACACCACACTAAACGTCACACGTGATTTACTACTGGCAGTAAATCAAGATGGCCGCGCACTCAGCCCACCTGCGCCCGCGCACCAATAATTGAATATTCCACGCCAAGTCACTCGACAGTCAACACCTCTCCACAGTCTGTTGTGAAGTGGAAATATTACATTGTTATGTTTTTATGATCTGTTGCACATTGTGTTAGAACCCTAAAACGTTGATGAGTGATCAACCCGAGAGTATTTTCTCGCTAATAGCAACTTTAAAAGCAGTATTTCACACGACTAGTGACATTTATGCTTTATGATGATTTGTTTTCGTTATTTTGAACGTGTTGCGGGAGGGACCCGACCGGCTTCAGTCGTGAAAGCGCCCGCCTGTGATCTATTGCTTTCGCAGTTAATTTATTTTATTTACTTTTGTTGTGTTGGCTACTTTGTTGCTAATAGGTGTGCAATATTCGCGCTTATTACAGCCTGAATCGAATCCAATATCGTTCTCAATACAGTTTGGTCGTAAAGTTAACTAACAGCCATTTTGAGATGATACATCCGCCATTATGAAAGGAATTGAGACGTTTCTTTGTTAACGTTTAATTGTGACGTCATTTTGTAATGTAATGTGTACGGACATTGTATTTAATGTATGTACCGGGTATAAAAGCGCAATTTGTACGTCACATGGATCCAGCAGAAACAAATGTTAGCTCAAGGGTGTCTGAATATTTGAATAAGTCGTACAGTGATACCCGGTAGGTATAAACGTTATTTCAGTTCCGATATTCATAAACTCACGTGAATAAAATAAATGCATAATCTTTAATCCCAAAACGGGGTAGGCAGAGCAAACATAGCACTAGCTAAGTAAATGCCCACGTGAATAACTGACGAATAGAAAACCTTTAGAGCTCTCTCAAGGTGTACTCCCGAATACTTATCTTATCTTCTGATTTGTACCCCGTTTCGGACGTAAAACACGCAATACTTGGAGCAAAGGTGACCGAAAATATATCCGAGGTACATAAGGAATAGAAAAATAAAAATTTGTCGTTGGACTGGCCACCTAATTGAAATTAAAATTGTTCCAAGACGTATTAATGTCTCCATAGAAACGTTTTCCAATTCCTGGTAAATCCAATCAATTCGACCCTCATACGAGGAAAAGAAGTAACATCACATTACCTTCATGGGAATATGTGCTTAATTACTGTCTGAGCTTCAGTACCACTTATGGATCATTATTCTGCGCCAAAAGCCAAGACTTGTGTCCTCTCTCCACGTAAGTGACAGAATTGTCGTCCCAGTTTACCACGATATCCAAAACCTAAAAAAACTAAACTGGAAGTGTACACTAGGTCAGTTTTACACGCCAAATTGATAACTATACACTAACACATTCTAAAAATATAATTTACGTCATTTTTATCACTTATCTAGAGACCTTTCGCGTGTGACCCACATTTTTTTGGGCCCGAGATAACTAGAAAACGGAAGGGCGTGTGGAAAAAAAATAAGCTGTTAAATAATTATAAACTTGTCGTGACGTGCCATGTTTTCCGTGGGAATCCCGAAAAAAAAATGTATCTCAATCTAGGATAAAATTTAGTGTATCTCCCCGTCAAGTTTCGTCTTAATCCCTTAAGCGGGTTATCAGTGAAGAAATAACAAATATAAGTAGATCATGAAAGTCCTCTAGCATAATTTTTTAGACAAACGCGCACTGACATTATATTAAAAGTTTATACCGAGTCTTTATCATTTTCCTGCCCTTATCGCACACTAGGTGGGGTTGGCGCAACACGTTTCTTTTCGCCATTCATCTCTATCATTCGTCATCTCTGCAGTCACACCTTTCACGCACATATCATTTTTCACACAGTCCATCCATACCTTCTTTGGTCTCCCTCTTCCCTTGTATCCTTCCACATTCATACTCATCACTTTCCTGTTG
>SJJU01009287.1:0-13086 GCA_012932125.1 Conopomorpha cramerella | reverse complement strand
ACGCCTTTAATCCCAAAGAGGGGTAGGCAGAGGCACTTGCTAAAGCAAGTACCCACGGTTCACCAAGCGTATTTAAACCCAACGTGACAGGGGGTGAGCCCATCGCCGTTATAGGTTTCACACACCTTGTGGTGTGCGGGTTTCATCACGATGTTGTCCTTCACCGTACGAGCGTTGCGTTGCGTACATAGGCTCTGAAAAAGAGTCCCATTGGTACACGTCCAGTAGACGGAAAAAAGAAAACTGCTCACTATTTTATGCAGCAAACCCTCTCACCTCCTCATGCTTAAGTTTCTCCTCGGCGAGTTGGGCGCAGTACTCCCGCAGCGCAGTGTTGTTCCTCTCCACCATCTCTTTGAAGGAGTGGTTGCGGGATATCTGGTGTACACACTGGAGGCACAGCTGCGACGGCAGGTTGTCACCCACTGCAACCTGGTTGGTACACATGATGTTTGTGGTTTTATTTTATGACTAAACTTGTTAAAAGCCCTTTACAAGGCTTGATGAGTACATTAGAGGAAACCTGAAAGTAGCACCAGAGACAGAAAACATTAGGAGTAACAGATTTAGATGGTTTGGGCATATCATGAGGAGGGATGAAAACGATGAGTACCTATGTATGTGGATGGGTACAAGGGAAGAGGGAGACCAAAGAAGGTATGGAAAGACTGTGTAAAAATTATATGTGTGTGAAATGTGTGGAGAGAGATGAATGGCGAAAGGAAACATTTTGCGCAGAAAACATTTGTTTTCGGTGACGTTCACCAATCACAGCTGACGTCATTAATGAATTGTTACAAGTTTCATACCCCCTTAGCAATAAACGCGTTGTCAATATACGTATACAACGGTTATTACAGGTCTACTTGAACTGGCTATTTCGTATTTGACATACAACTGACAAGTTAAGTTGAGCTTTGTGTATCTTCGAAATAGCAATTCCGCCATTATTAGTAAGGCCCTTAGTGTTCTAACTCCACAGTGTTCGTGTACTTTCAATCGGGGGCAAGCAGGTTCGAGACCTGGCTGTACTGTATCCCCTATTGCGTGGGATGAAAGAAGCTTGGTTAATAGTTGGGATTTGCTTAGCAAGTGGCTGCACTGCTTTGGGGGTTTTTTAGGTGTATTTTTTAATTAAATAAATACATTTCACGCCTTTTAATCCCAATGCGGGGTAGGCAGAGGCACTTGCTAAGCAAGCCCACGGTTCACCAAGCGTATTAAAACCCAACGTGACAGGGGGTGAGCCCATCGCCGTTATAGGGTTCACACACCTTGTGGTGTGCGGGTTTCATCACGATGTTATCCTTCACCGTACGAGCGTTGCGGTGCGTACGTAGGCTCTGAAAAAGAGTCCCATTGGTTCACGTCCAGTAGCCGGACTCGAACCCGCAACCTCCGGTTGCAAGTCAAGATCCGACCAACTGGACCACTCTCTATCTCTAGGTTACGTAGGTAAAGTAGAGATAGTAATAAATGTAAGTACAAGGCAAGTACATGTACTTAGGTATGGTACCTAATGATAATAGGCAGGTATGTAGGTACACATAAGTAGTTTAAATTGTCTGGTTAAGTATGTAGGTATTTTCTACATATATCCTGTATTTATTTAGGTACACTCAAGGACTAGTAACACTACAGGGTTTAAAAACATACAGAAATGTTACGCTCGACCAGTCTTTGACCTGACTGTAGCTCCGACAAGGATCTTTTGGCGCGTGAATGCTGAACCTCTCTTTCTCGGTTCTTTTAGATGTTTTGTTTATGTTTGTGTTGAAATAATATAGAGCTGCCATCTCTCAGAGATTTCCCAAATTATGGCGCATTATCCATCAAGACAATAGATAAGAACTTACTGTATTGGCTTAAATTGTGTGCCAAACATTCAGACCACGGTCTTCGGTCTTTTTTACCTATGCACCTGCCTAGGTAGAGAAAATGACCAAAACAAAAGTCCCAAAAGCGCGGTAAAATAAATGGGTTTATCAAACAAAACTTTTACGCATAACTTTTATTTGGTACCTACCTATCCCTCTCAGACAATATTTAATAAAGACGATAAGGTTGATTGTTGACTATCTCCTTCTACACCTAAAACTAATGCCATTTAGATAGAGACAGCAAATTTCTTTCAATACGATGACAGCTGATTTCAACAAAATTCATGGATTTCCAAACAAAGATGACGCGTTGCGTGTTTGGGTGAGGGAGATAGGGTTTATAGAATACAAACGTGTGAGAAAGAGATAACAACATTTGAGCCATATGATGTGGATCAAAATCCTGAAATAATGTTAAAACAAGTACTTACTTGCACATTTGCAACGCTCATAAGCATTGTAGCTGTCAGCTGCTCAAATAAGGGCCTCATATCCTTTTTAATTTGCAAACAAACTCTGCAAATTTTATCCAAGCGCAAATTCTGTAACTTCGGAGCAGCCATTTTGCAATGGAACTATCGAACACCTTTCGTCCTTGTTACAATTAAGTTTTAATACACTTATCTTACTTTTTTAAATGTAAAGATACACAATATACACCACAATTAACAATACAAATAAAATCTACACAGCAAACTACAAAATGATTACAAAATCAAGAAAATTGTAAAATATTTCTGTTGTGAAACGGAGATGAAACGACTTCACTTCACGAAACCAAAAATACAATACGAGCAGTACCGAATGAACAATCGAATGGGTTTTTCTAAAAGAGATAGCACGTTAGCATTTCTTGAAAGATAGAGTGAGATAGGACGTGACTACGCAATACCTACGCATACTGAATGCATGGATTGTAGATGTGTAAGAGAGATAGGTTTATCTCCATTTATAAAAATAATTGAAAATTAAACATGAAAATGATATCATTTTATCCTTAATATTTAATCGTAATACTATAAAAATAAATTAAACATTCGATAAAAACACTCTTTGAACAATGTGTAATAAATGGTGTTAGATTAGCCAAAGGTTTAGAAAGAGATAGATGTAACAAAACAAGGCGGCCTTGGTAGTAATCTAAACAGCTACAAACACAAATCTGATAAACACAATATTGACATCAGTGTGTCAAACTGCAGGAAATATTGTTTTCGTTTCGTTGTGAGATCACTTTTTAATTCACAAGTTTTAGCCGATATTGTGGAGTAATTGCGATGTAAAATTGTGTATTAGATAAAACCGCACCTTTCTTTGTGTCTTGTACGCTTAATTCTATTCCAACATGGCCAGCTTAGTAGGCATATCGTGGGAAGGTATATTTTGCATTGTTTTCTTGTGACGTTGCACATTATTGCATTAGCCGCTCTAATTACTGTAATTTTAACTCATATTGTTTGTAAAATTACTCACAAACACCGAAATAAATCGACTTTAGTTGTTTCAAGTCATTTTCCTTTCTGTAGAAAAATAACACAAAATTTTTTGTGTTTACTTTGGTGTACCTATAATATAACCATGTCAACTTTTCCTAAAGGTACGTTTTCATTGTTCAAGTAGCATGCACATAAGTTACAAATGTTGCATGTCAAAGAAACCTGAGCAATGGGTTTAGGTTAATAGTCTTCTTATCATTGCTGGGTACAATTACCATGCAATTTGACTTCATTCTACTTTCCACAGAGTTGAGGAAGCAGGCAAGAACGTTAGAGAACGACATTGATGTGAAGTTAGTGTCGTTTAGTAAACTTGGGGCCAGTACAAACACGGTGGGATTGAGCTCAGAGAGTTTACCCCTTATAAACAGTGAGGATATGTTTGACACAATATCTATGGAGTTACAGCAATTGCTAAACAAGGTATGTGCAGAATCATATACATACATATCATAATATTACAGTGGAGATGTAGATGTACATGATATGGGGTGTTTCTGCGACTCAATGTCAAATGTGTCTATTGTGCGTGATTTGGGTAGAGCTACTCCCACCACCCCAGCTCCTAAGACTAACCCCAACACGAACAACCCTTCATGTCCTTGATGACCTCCAACAGATGCATGTTACTTTAAATTTTTAATATAGGTAAATAATATGTTTTCCTTTGATTTTTAACCAACTTAAAAAACTAAAAATGAGGAGATTCTCAATTTGTATTTTTTTATGTTTGTTACTTCATACTTTGATTTGGTGAAAAATTTTTTCAACTCAATAACAAAAAAATGTCATCTCCATAGGCAAAAAATTGTCTATTGTGTGTGTGTATGGTGATGAAAAAATATTTTTTCATTTCCCCGCATTGTTGTCATAATAAACGTTGTTCATATTGACAAACCCAACAATATTTCTAAGATCATTGCCCGAGGTTCTTTTACACTCTGTATGTTGTAGTAAATCAAATCATTTTGTAAAGAAACACACACTGATATTATTTAAAAGTTTATAGCAAGTATTGCTGTGCGAAATTAAATTAGAGCTCAGCTTCGTTGTTTGCTCAAATTTTAATAATATAAAGCAATTGGTGTTCACGTCACAGGCCTAGTGTGAGACCACAGTCAAACTCTTGAAGCTTTTACACTAGGAGTAGCTTTCCAAGTTTAACCTGTTTTAGCTTTTAGTTAGTACCTTGTGCTTAATTATAGATTTATCCTATGTACTTAAATGCTTTGTAAATTATTGACAAATAAACAATTATTATTATTATAATGCAAATGGAGTGTAGTACGACCTCAGGCAAGGTGGACTGATGATATGCGTAAGATGAATGGTAGAAGCTGACTGCGAAATCGGAAAACAAATCACATTGGCAATTGGAGAGGCCTATGTCTAGCAGTGGACAAATATACTGATGATGATGATGACTTACTAACAATTATTAATTTATCAAGTGTACTAATAATAAAAAAAAATAATAATATACACTTCACGCCTTTAATCCAAAGAGGGGTAGGCAGAGGCACTTGCTAAAGCAAGTACCCACGGTTCACGCGCGCGTATTTAACCCAACGTGACAGGGGGTGAGCCCATCGCCCGTTATAGGGTTCACACACCTTGTGGTGTGCGGGTTTCATCACGATGTTGTCCTTCACCGTACGAGCGTTGCGTTGCGTCCATAGGCTCTGAAAAAGAGTCCCATTGGTACACGTCCAGTAGCCGGACTCGAACCCGGGACCTCCCGGTTACAAGTCAAGGGTCCGACCAACTGGACCACAGACGCTCTCAACTGCTGTACGCTGTAGCTGTACTAATAATGACAATCATTTACAGCTATCAGAAATCAATGACAAAATGGCTGACTGTGCACCGAGTGGAGCTGCTACAATGCACACCATCAAAAGGCACAGAGAAATCCTCATTGTAAGTACTAGATCTATATCACAAGTGGGTACAGCAGTACAAGCCGCAAGGTTCATCAAAGTTCAAATCAAGCCAATGAGGTTTCATGGGTAATCAATCAACACATAGTATAAAACGTTATCGCCAACGATATGGATTTAATTAGTTGTACATTGAATGAATTCAAAAAAGCAGCTCTTTTCATTTTATATATAACTGGTATATTTGTATCTGCAGAGAGTGTGTGAGACCTACAGATCAAATTAAGTCAAATGTTTATTATTTCAGTAAAAAAAAAAACAGATAACTTAAGTCTTTACCTGCAGATAAAATATTATTGTATCTGCGTTGTGTGTGGTGCGCTTTAATGGGGAAATTTCAGGGCCCCTGTTTCTCATAGTTATGACAGATGGCGCTAGTTATATTAGGGGGATAAATGTCAACGAAATTACTACTATTATTTTCATTGTTTGTCTACATGTTACAAAAGTGTCTGAAGTCAAACGGCGATGGGCTCACCCCCTGTCAAACGGCGATGGGCTGCTCACCCCCTGTCACGTTGGGTCAAATACGCTTGGTGATCCATGGACATTTGCTTATTAAGCAAGTGTCTCTGCCTATCCCGCTTTGGGATTAAAAGGCGTGAAGTGTGTGTGTTTGTCTGAAGTCTAAATAACTCACTTAACCCATTAGCACCCACTGTACTCGGCGACTGACACGTTATTTTAAACTCTATTACTTGGTAATGAAAGTAAAAATCAATTAGACAGTTAGTATTCATCTGGGCGTTAATGGGTTAAATAATAAAAAAAAAACACACTAAAATATAACTGACAGAAGTCCCCCTGGATAACTACTAGCGACATCTACATAAGAAACTTTTGGAGTTTAAAAAAACCCCGTTGTATCGAATGTTTGTACCTACTATTAACACTATACCGCAGGATTACCAGCAAGAGTACTCCCGTACATCGGCGCGTGTGTCAGCTCGCAGGGAGAGGGAGGAACTCCTGCGCGGAGGTAGCTCGCCTCCACCGCCCGGCGCCGGCCTCTCCAGGCGGGACCAGTACAGTAAGGAGGCTAATCATTTACACAGGTAAATCTTACAACAATACACTTCACGTATTTTATACCCAAAGCAACCTTGCTAAGGAAAGAGGCACTTGCTGCAAATTCCTACGGTTCACCAAGCGTGTTTAACGCAACGTGACAGGGAGTGAGCCTATAGCCGAAGGTTCGCACACTTTGTGGTGTGCGGGTTTCATCACGCTGATGTACTTTATCGTATGAACGTTGCATTGCGTGTACACTTTCAATGATAAATATTGTCTGATTTAATAAAAGTTATTGAGTTGGTTCTTTATACATAAAAAAAACATACACTTCACGCCTTTTAATCCCAAAGCGGGGTAGGCAGAGGCAGTTGCTTAATAAGCAAATACCCACGGTTCACCAAGCGTATTTAACCCAACGTGACAAGGGGTGAGCCCATCGCCGTTACAGGGTTCACACACCTTGTTGTGTGCGGGTTTCATCACGATGTTGTCCTTCACCGTACAAGCGTTGCGTTGCGTACATAGGCTCTGAAAAAGAGTCCCATTGGTACACGCCCAGTAGCCGGACTCGAACCCGCGACCTCCCGGTTACAAGTCAAGTATCCGACCAACTGGACCACAGACAGCTTGTCTTTGGTTAATTTCGTGCCGTAGCACCCGGTTTAATCTATTGGTATAATGTCAGCGCGCGTTTCTTTAAAAAATGTTATATCTGTTTTTACTCTATTATATTATAACAATAAATAACAGTACAATAACACTAAATAATAAGCTGTCTCTTTTTGTAACTGAACCCATCAGATCATGCTAGTAACCACCCAGCTCATCACCAAGACTTCACAGATATGTTAACGCCCAGGTGAAACTTACTGTTTACTTGGTTTTGACTTTTATCACCAAGTAAAAGAGTTTAAAATAACTTGTCAGCCCCGAGTACAGTGGGTGCTAATGTGTTAATAATTATGTTTTATATCGTTACATATTCCAGCTCCCACATGTTAGTGGACGAGCAGATAAACATAGCGATGGAGGCGCGGGAACATCTCAGCTCGCAGCGACAGACATTCAAACGAATGCAGACTACGTTCAACAACATCACAAATAGGTTTGTACATACATACATACATACATACACTTCACGCATGTCTCCCAGAGGGGTAGGCAGAGACTACAGATGGTTTGTTTTATAACTAAATTAATTAATTTAAATTAACACCCTGTATTGTTGTATTGTACTTTTTAATAATACTGACCCGCACCTATGTTCTCCCATGTTGTGAGGTCGACTGGTAGAGAATACTTTAGTGCAATAAAGTATTAAATAAATAAACTATACTAGTCGACCCGGCAAACGTTGTTTTGCGAATATAAATTTTTAGCAGTGTTCCACACCAATTATATACATTTATTATACATATAAACCTTCCTCAAGAATCATTCTATCTATTAAAGGAAAACGAGGAGGAAAGGAAGCTATTCTATATACACACATCAAAAGTGTCTATGGATCGAGAACATTTTTAGCTCTAAAGTAAAATCTAATTTATTTAAATCAAATCTAATCTTGTGGATTGGTCTCCTACTTAATTCCCCATGTCTGTATCAATGACTTATCACCACATTTTTAATAAATTATGAATGAGTTCAGTTTTTGAAAAATATATTCTTGATTGCAATCTTCTAAAATGTACTTGATCCCTAGACACTTTTGATGTGTGTAAAAAAAATCCGTAAAACACCTGTAACACAAAAACTAAATTGAAATCGGTTCATTCGTTCGGGAGCTATGATGCCACAAACAGACAGATGGACAGACACGTCAAACTTATAACACCCCTCTTTTTGCGTCGGGGATTAAAAAATACATATTCCTATAATTGCACAACCAACATTTTTAATTGGGACCATCGATATGTGAAATGTATTTTTTTTTCCAACAGATTTCCAATGCTGAACAGTTTGATCTACAGAATAAACGCGCGCAAGCGGCGCGACTCCCTCATACTCGGCGTCGTGGTCGGTATCTGCACATTCCTGTTGTTATTCTACGCGTTCCATTGATTTGTATTCCATTTATCGGGGGGCCCACTTCTATCGAGGTTAATTTTTACACGTACTCTAGGTTACGACCAGATAACTAGAGTATTTTCCACATTTTATATCCAAATTATTTTAGCGACTAGATGAATGGGCGTGGCCTAACCGATGATTGGCTCAAACGTCAGTCGGCTGTCATTCACTCGCGTCAGGCGCGCTCGTCATTAGCGTTATGCTTGAACTAGGATATGTATTGCCAGTCGCACGCCATCATGCGGTCTTGCGTACGATCGATGGTCACAACAAATTTATCTGACAGACTTTGTCTAGTCTCATTACGCCGGTGTTCTTTCTTGTCGTTAATAATACAAAATATACCCTATTTTTAGTATTGTTAAAGTCTGAATTTAACTTACCATATGCCGAAAAAGGTAGAAGAGTCCTAACTCAAGACATAGTGATTCGGAAACGTTTCCCAGATTATACAGATCGATTAATAAGAGCCGGCACGCTCCCGGTACTCACACAAATGCTTTGTGACGAATACAGGGTGTTTTTTATGCGTGTCACTAAGCCATAAGGTTTAATGACATGTCTTGTATGCCACATCAAAAAAATGTAAATAATCACTCTGTATTTCGACTATGAACTGGCAATACGTCCTATCTAAACCGTCAGTATGAAACGAGTTTGATTAGTATTACTATGTCAGTTAGAACTTTTTGTTTAAAAAATTGCATGAACTTTTAAGATCAGATAGGACCTGTTGCTAGTTCAAAGTCGATTTGTATTCAGTGATACGTCACGCGGTTTGTTTATTCACATACCCTATACGAGCGCATCGTGTCAATGTGTTAAGACGTCAGCTCTTATTAATATATATGTAGTAGGTTTAAGAACACGTCACAAAAACTTGTAGAATTTTGAATAACCTCTCGCTCTCTACAGAGTGTCTAAAAGGACCCAGATCAATGGTCTTAGAAAATTTTTACTATGGTGACAAAGCGGAGAAATCAAAAAAACATTTTTTCGTCACCATACAAAATAGACTCTGCTTTATCGCCATAGCAAACGTTGTTCATATTGACGAGTCCAACAACGTTTCTAAGACCAATGCTCGGGGTCCTTTTACACGCAGAATATTTAACAAAAATAAGGTGGGAGTCCGTTGCTGTATAATGAACTCCAATAATGAGGCATTTTAAGTCATTTTCCTCTATGGCATAGAGGTCACTACCTACTGGTTTCCGTGTCGACCGGAATAAATAAATATAAATAAATATTTTATACAACAACACGCACACATTGCCTTCATCCCATGTTAAGTAGCTAAAGCACTTGTGTTATGGAATTCGGACAGCGAAATATACTTTTATATACATTTTTTTTTCTTTTAAATACATACTTATATATAAATAAAACACCCAGAAACATTCAATAAGTACTTAAAAGCTCATCACATAAGTACCTGTCAGCGGAGGGAGTCTAACCCACGACCCTACGGAATAGAGGCAGACATGCTGACCACTACACCAACGGGCCCGTCAAATGCCCGGAATGATAAATTATTGACAATCGCCGTATGCATTGCATACTCAGACCAAAAACAACTGGACTTGCAATACGAAACTGACGTTTAGAATAAAAAGAGACAACGATACGATAAACATTCAGGAGTGAAAGAGCAAGAGATATTAATCTTCTGTCCCTTACGGCGTAGCAAGGTATGGTATGTACAGTCAGCGAAGAATCTGCTCTACCACCCTAAGGTTGAAAATCATATGAATGTCATTAGACATTAAGGTTCATTGTTCACTTGTCACAATATACCAACTTTACCTTATTGATCTTTTAGTGACACAGGAACTGTCATCGAAATTGATAGACCATTTTCTTGGCCGACCGTACATCTGGATCCAAACTGTCAAAAATTACAGTTTGGATCCAGAAGTACATGCAACTTCCATTTATTGCTTAGAAAGCGAAAAACTGAGGGTTGCGTCTTGCAAGTGTTGTTGTTGTCGGTCTGAGATTGCATATCGCGTTAATATTGATTGAAGCGCAAAAAGTTTCAATCAAAGTGGGTTTGATTGATGATCGACGTAGAACACCGTAGGTCTTTTAGATAGAGAGATAAACATTTATTTAGACCACATGAAATTTATTTAGACACGTAGTAACACAAAAAAATAAGAAATAATACAAAATAAAATAAAAACAACAGACAAGAAATAGATGGTCGATTTTAAAGTAAAATAAGTAAATACCTACTCGTGTGCCGTGCTTCACGTTAAGAAAATGTGCTTCGGCTCAGCATTGTGTCACAGTTACCTGCGACGCTGGTATTCTGTCGACACCTGATATTTTTTACTTTTGAGGAAATAGAAGAAAAAAAGAAAAGGCATTTATTCGTTCAACACAGATTGAGCACCCAATTATACAAACTTATGTAATTAAGACGTTGGATAGCACAGTAAATGACACAAGGTAACAAAAGAAACAGTAGGTACTAGGACCTGAGGTAAACCAGAAAATTAAACAATTATGTACAAAAAATCAGACAAAGCAAAAAAGAAAAATATACGAGGGTAGGTAGGTACTGCATTCCCATCCGTTTATAAGCAAGTGGGTGCCCTTTATCGGTGTCGCCTCAATAGCAATCTATTTTTTTTTTTAAATGCCTCTTTATTACAGAGTCAGTGAAAGCAATATTATTATATAATTACCTAAGCAGATTGGGCCCCACGTCTGAGACGAACTACGGTTTTAGACCCCAAATTGGCAGTGAATATTTTTTATTGTGAGAATTTATATTGTATGACTATCGACGTGTGTATGTATACATACCAATGCCAAAATTATTTATATACTGTACCGAAAAACTAATGATTTTTACTAAATTACATTAAGAGTTTAAAAAGAGTAACGGGTAAGCTGAATGAATTTGATTACTTTTCGCGACGTAATACCCGTTTAAAACTCTTGATATATTATTTTATTATTTTCGCAGTGTTTTTTACCTTCCTTAAATATATATGCATATTTTACCAGATTCTGTAATCTATGACATAAACTGTTACTACACACTTCAAAAGTGTCTAGGGATCAAGAACATTTTTAGCTCTAAAAAAAATCTAATTTATTTAAATCAAATCTTCTGGATTTGTCTCCTACCTAATTCCCCATGCCTGTATCAATGACTTATCACCACATCTATATATATAAAACAAAGACGTGTTTGTTACAACACTTATAACTCAAGAACGAATCAACCGATTAGACAGAAAATTGGTGTGGTGACGTAACTTAGAACCAGGAGAATAACATAGGAGCTTTTTATCCCGTTCCTGTGGGACTTAGTGCAGTATAGAGAAAAAGTAAATGCACTACTAAAGATTGTTTGATTATTGAAGTCAACAAGATGGTAAATGATTTCGATGTTTTTTTCTAATTTTAAACTTTTTTAAATCACAATGAACAAGCGTTTGACCACCATCCTGCCTGATGTTAAGCAGCGATGTGGTCTGATGGAGCACACTTGGACGTAGTTACACAGAAAGGACTCTATCCACACTTTGCCCGAAATTGAGTTAGCTATACCAGGGTGCTAAGTTAAGACATATCCACCATATAAAAAACATTTACATTAAAAAGTTCAGTACAAACTCATTTTTATGTACCCTGACTGGCCCCCACATGTATGGCGGGTCAAGAGCGCATCTAACTTTAAAGCTCAATATCTCCGAAGTAACTTTATGTGGATTGAGTCCTTTCTGTGTAACTACGTCCACTTGTTCATTAGGTACCTATTAACCCAGTGACTAGAACCTTAAAAAAGAAATCCGTGATATAAGCATTTATTGTTAAGATACTGTTGCAATTGAATGTTTATTTCTCAAAATATTGCATTACAATTTATATACAATTTATTAGAGAAGTACATCAGTTTATTTATTTAATGGCAAACAAAACGGATTTTTTGCAATATTATTGACGTTATCGATCAGATAGCAACACTTGCCAGCCCCATTACTCTATCTGTTAAGATCCTGTACCTGGAAGAAATCGCTATGAGCGATAAGGTCGCCTTTTGCAATTTTTCCATTGTATTTTTTTTACATTGTAATGTACAGTGTGCAATAAAGAGTATATTCATTCATTCATAATGTAGAGGAAAATTATGATCAAGAAATCTGTACACAATAGGGTGACCATAGTTCTCTATTTTCAAATGGGTTTTTTTTAAGAAGCTCTTCTGTAAGCCCTATTATTACCTATCGATTATGTTAATTAATAATAATATAGCAATAAGTGCTAGTGGGGGGCTGCGTGAGGATATTATAATGAGTCGTTTCCTTTTTTTTATACTAGCGTATAATAACTATTACCTGTAGATGTGTTTATCACTAATTTAATTATACAAATGTACATAGGAGAATAAAAATAATATTTAAAACACGATGTAGTTTTATTCATGTTATAATATCGCCTTAATAAGTTAACACAGGAGAAAGTTTGTGAGTGTGTATGCTTGTTACTTCTTGACCTCGAAACGGCTGGAGCAATATTACTTTTTTATATGACGACGACGTGATACTGGAAAAGAAAAATTGCAATTTAATTTAGCGTCTGTGGTCCAGTTGGTCGGATACTTGACTTGTAACCGGGAGGTCCCGGGTTCGAGTCCAGCTACTGGACGTGTACCAATGGGACTCTTTT
>SJJU01009285.1:0-22722 GCA_012932125.1 Conopomorpha cramerella | reverse complement strand
TATGTATATTGTTCTTTGTGTTAACCATGACCTTCACTATTGTTTTAGGTCATGAGTCACACTAAACAAAAACTCATGATGAGTTTTGGTTAGTCTATGCAAATATTGTACAAGGAAAGATTGGATTTTAAAAGTACTGGACCAATTTTAATAATACTTTCATGATTGGGAAGAATGTACTCTTTATGCAACTCAACCATATATTTGTTTTGTTTATGTTAGTTAATAAAAAATAACTTGTGTCATTTCTGAACATATTTTTATGATTTTATTTTCTTAGAAAGAAGATTTTATTCCTAGGGTGGTCCCATGGTAAGGAAATCATGATTTGAAATAGCGGGGTGACTTTAAAATTTTTTTATATTTTTACGGTTACTAATATTTGTGAAGTCAGTTAGTTCTTTTTTCTTTAAAATTGTCATTGCACACTATACACTACAAATTAATGTCAAATTAACAATGTTTAGACAAAAAGTAACCTTATCACTTAGAGTGATTTCTTACAGTTACCTAAATAATTTAAGATATTAAGGAGCTTAACAGAGTAGTGGGTGTTGTTATCGGATTGAATACGAGTATGTATAATTTCGGATTCTTACTGAAATATATGGCAGTTAGTGGGCTATAGGCTAAAGTAAAAAAAACTTAAACTTAAAATCAATACATAGTATAAAACAGAGTCATCTACCGCTGTATGTCCTTATGTATCCTTAAATTGCTTAGATCTTTAAAACTGTGCAACGGATATTGTTGCAGTTTTCTTTAGTACATACTCTTACATAAGTTACCTCTTACTGTCTGTCCCTTTGTATGCTGAGATCTTTAAAATAACGCAAAGGATTTTGCTGGTAGTAATACATATATGATAGAATGATTCTTGAGGAAGGTTTATATGTATAAGATTTGCATATAATGACAGGGAAACACTGTTAGTGATGTATATTGGCAAAGCAATATTTGCCAGGCCAGAAATCTTCAGGCATTCTTATTTTAGATTGCTATTGATTGTCTACTCTGTCCTTCTGGTTGAGAGATGTGATGTAATACATATTTATACCATCATATTTGTATGTAAAAGAGTTATCTTTGATTAGTTTAAACTTTGAACATCATTCTTTTACAGTGTTATCAGTGTTTTGTTAACCTTTATTATAATAATAATTAGCTATATACCTATATTAGCACAAATTCTTATCAGCAATGTAATATCTATATACGTAACTACAAATGCACTGTGTTTAGATATGTACGATTATGTTTACTTATTGATTTAAGATTTGTTTGCTTTTCAAATATTTGTACTCCCGACAAACATTATATTGCCAATATACGTTATGAACAGTGTTTCTCTGCTATTATAAGCATGTATTCTACATATATACTATCAGCAAAATCCTTTGCGTTATTTTAAAGATACACAACATACAAAGGGACAGACAGTAAGCAGCAACTTTGTTTATATTACATACATGTTGATTATTTAAAGAAGTACTATTGTATGTTATTACACATATCATACACATTACTTACACTTGCATTTCTATTTCCTAATGGGACAGACAGAACCTTTAGCAACATAGTACATTCCGGGTCAGTTTTAGTCTGATAGTTGATGTTTAGTTGGACAAATAGTAAGCACATTGTTGAAAGACTGGCCCACAGACAAAAATCGCCGTTTCTATGATATCCCTTTTTAGATCGCTGTTTGTACAACGCGGGTTAGTATCGTTCAAAAGGTAATGGTTAGTAAGTTCAGTTCTACTAAATACCTACTACTAGTTGTACTAAATACCATCATCATCATTAGCCACATGACTTCCACTGCTGGACGGGGGCCTCTTCCAATGATTTCCATGATCATTTGGGGTGAAATGCCAATAATCGCCACGCATGGCAGGCGGGTTAGCGTTCGCAGTCTTGTTGTGATTCCCCCCGTCCTCTGTAGAGTTCCGTCAGTCACCTCTTACGACACCCACGACGGGAAAGTTGGGCTGGGGTGGTGGGTGACACATGTATACAATTTGCCGTCACCACACTTCTCAGGCTCCAATATCTTATTCAAGTAATAAGATACTATAATGGTGTATTTTCAGGATGGAAAAGAAAGGAAAACTGGACAAGAACGATGCACGATTCCAAGAGCTACAGAAGGAGCTGATGAAGCGGAAAGCAATGCTCCATGAGATGGAGAGCACTCTGCCCAAGCAGAATAGCCTCTACCTCCGCATCATACTAGGAAATGTCAATGTTTCTATTCTTAACAAAAATGAGAAGTGAGTATAATAAAGTGACAGGAAAAAATACAGTTCTGTTACGAACATAGGGGATGGGCACCAATAGACAATTACAATATTCCATCAATCAAGAATGATGGTTTATTTCAACACTACATATAATAAAACTGCTAATACCTCCATCCTAACTATTAATTTTAACTAATGTACATATTTTAAATAAATAATTACACATTACATTGGATGTAACATATAATTTGTTAAAATATCCTCATTATCGTCTGCAGGCCATTTCTTCATGGTCAGGGGTATATACCTAGTACAAGGACTGTGGGAGTTCCCTCCCAGAGTTCTCATACTAGCGATATTTTGAAAATAACAGAGTTCTAAGTACTTTCGAGTTTGTCAGTTACTTATTCTGCACTAAATTCAATGAATGGGGTAGAAAACTCATGAACAAATGGCGCTAGATTCGCTTGAGTCAAGCGAATCTATTCGTTATTCTTGGGTCAAGCGGCTTGATCCAAGGATAACGATTAATTGACTGTCACAATTTCGCTTGTCAGAATCTGACAGTCAGATTGCCTCATTTTCATTGGTTCGTATGGGATAAGCATATTCTGAATGAATAATTGTCAATTTTAAACCGTCGGTGTGAGTGTTGTTGCACATTATTTGACATACTCCAAAACAACTTTTATTGTGTGTACATGTTTTATTAGAGCGCGTCTTGTAATATCTACGACAGTGATAAAACAATATTATTATTTTTTCTTTACAGATTCAAATACAAAGACGAATATGAAAAGTTCAAGCTGATCCTCAGCGTCATTGCCTTCGTTTTAGCTGTCTCCAACCTTTACATTGACTTCAGGTAAGTAAGTGGAGAGGAGAGTTATTTCTAGCTTTTAGGTCTGGTTAGAACTGGTTTAGAACGTATAAATAATTAAACCAACTCCTTGAGCACGCAGTACTCCCTAAAAGCCTGTATGGGCTACAAAATAAAATGCCTTTAATAGCCTTATATGTCTTTAATAACTTTGGAGTAGCGGCATTCAAACCATGCGCAATATAGAACGTCGAGATGCGGAATTGCCCCGTATCATCTACATCTCATGGCCTTGGTTACAATAGCCCTCAACTAACACATTTTTTGTTGCTTTCATGTAGTAAAAGTCAGATTGCACGAGAGTTCAGACTATGACTCAATATAAACCATGTTTTGTAGTAAGGAGGTTAAATGTTTGTTCGTAGTATCAAGCAAGGACATCGTGGTAAATTTTTGAGTGTAGCGGAAATGTAGTATAGTTTATTTTTGATATTTTCCTCGTCTATGTTGTGTATCTTAAGTCATCCTAGAATACGCAGAAACTCCGTACGAATTTGAGGCGGATGTTGCTTAGTTGTCAGATAGTTCGACTTGTTAGTCGAAAATGATGATTTCGAGTCCGGCTTCCATATTATTATAATATACCTAGTAGCCTCCTTATAAAAAATATTTTAACGATTTATTAGCTAAACAGTGTTCTTTTCAGCTCTGTTAAATGTTGTTTCACAAGTATCTGACAAAGATTATTGACTAATCAATGTGGCATTATTTTAATTTAGTTTGCTATTTTCTCAAAAGATGACGCTATGGTATTCTATGTCGATCATCAATCATACCCTCTTTGAGCGAAACATCGTGCAACAACATCAATCAATATTATGATTGATATCAACATTCACGTTTCTGAACAGTATTCTGATTGACAATGGACACTTGTGTGATCACTGTAATTACGATTGTACCCATTTAGTGGAAAAAAAAATACGCTTGGTGAACCTTAGGAATGTAATGTATTTGAACATAAACATAATTTATTATTCAAAACTACTTACAATGTACACAGCAACAATTTTTATTATGTAGGGTAGTTTGCGATACGTTTCGCTAGCCAGATTGTACGACGAGTTTCTTTAATGGGTTAATCATCGCACTAGGCGAACCTGTGTCGCGGTGAAATTCAATAGAATCTTAGGATCGAGTCGAAGTGCATAAGCGGAGCGGAATTGTTGCGGAAAGAAGTTCATGCATTTAGAAAGTACCTTTCGCCTTTGAGATTAAAATATCGATAAGTAAGTGTACTATTAATCAAAGATAATTTATCTTTCAGGCCTCTCCAACTGATCCTGATATTTCTCCTGGTGTGGTACTACTGCACGCTCACGATCCGCGAGTCCATACTGAAAGTGAACGGCTCCCGAATAAAGGGCTGGTGGCGGCTCCATCACTTCGTGTCCACAGTGGTCGCCGGCATACTGCTCATATGGCCGCACAACGAGCCCTGGAACCAGTTTAGGCCTACCTTCATGTGGTTTAACGCTTACATCAGTGAGTAAACAATTATCCTGATATTATTGTTAGAACAGCGTTAGTGAACTGTTAGAAGGTCTGAAACGCTGGTCATCATCAGCACACACACTCTTCACATTACGCCCACTGCTGGACGAGGGCCTCCCCCAATGATTTCCGTCATTTGGGGGGAAATGCCAATAATCGCCACGCTTGGCAGGCGGGTTGGCTGTGGTTTAACTCACAGAGAGCGCTGCTGCCCGTTCTCTGGAGAGTTCCCTCGGTCGTCTCTTACGACCCCCATGACGGGAAAAGTTGGACTGGGGTGGTGACACATGTATTCTATTCGCCGTCACCACACGCTGGTCAAATGTACGCTAAATACGAACAATCTGATCTAAGTTCACGTATGTCAACTAGTTAGTCAACATTTTTAATTTTTCTGAATACGGCGGCTAACAATTTTGTTGACCAGCCTAAATAAAGAAGCTGGCAGAAGCTGGATGCGGGAAGCCGAAAACAAATCACATTAGTTTGCAATTGGAGAGGCCAATGTCCAGCAGTGGACGAATATAGGCTGATGATGATGAGAGAAACAAAACTATAATAAATGATTTGAAGTAAATTTAAACTGTGTATGGTTATGAGGGTATTTATTTTTACTGACTAAATAAAACGTAAATATTTCCTAATTATCCTGTATAATGATGTCGAAATATCGTTTTAATCCCAAGTCAGTTGTCCGGATCACAAATGTATAAGCATTAATTTTAATTTTTGCCTGATCCTAGGTTGAAGAATGATTTCGAGGAGGCGTAAAGTATGTAGACTCACTAGTGAAACGCGCTGGTTTTTGTTTGACTTGGTTCTTTGTAGCGCAATCCTTATGTTTACTTTATCTATACACAGGCGTGGTACAATACCTTCAGTTCAAGTACCAGAGCGGTGTGTTGTACCGGCTAAAGGCACTAGGCGCTCGGCACAATATGGACATCACAATCGAAGGGTTCCACTCGTGGATGTGGCGCGGACTCTCCTACTTGTTGCCCTTCCTGTTCGGCGGCTACATGTTCCAGCTCTACATATCATACTCGCTTTACCAGCTGAGCTACCATCCTGAAGCCACTTGGCAGGTATGTTCAATTGCTTGACGTTTTTTTTATCAGTACAACCTTTGTTGGTACCTTTTTTATTTTTTAGGAGTATCAACTGATAGTTTTTTGTTTCGTAGATTAATTGGAATTTACTGGAAATGAGCGTTTTTTAAATTCGCTATTTGCTATTTCCTAATCGGTTTAAAAGTCTCAATGTTTACGCCCGTCTACCAGAAAAGCAACGTAAAGATGTTCTTCTCTCGGAGATTAGTTTATATTCCGGACAAAAACAGTAAATAACACAATTTGATAACTAATGTTAATTTTTATTTACTTTGTGTTCGAGCCGCAACGATCATTGAGGTCGCGTTACGCGTCTTTCATTCGTATAGCCCTCTATTCACCCTTTACATCTATACTCTCCGTACTCAACAATAACATTTTTTTTCCTTAGGTCGTGTCTTATTCCATTGAAGTGTGATAGACCCCCTAGCAGCACGAGTAGTCACACCAAGTTTGCTATTACTTTAGATTTTCTAACTTAATAGTCTTGTCGAATTTCAGTACACACTACACATGCATACATACGCATACGCTGACACGCACTTAAGTGTAATTTCACATTTTATCCCAAAAACAGCAGTGTAACTGAAATTCATCAACAATTTGCGATCAAATACAATTCGAATTTTTCGTTTGTGCAAGGTGGCGGGTTTGATTCCTGTCGCCAGCGATGTGACGAGACGAGGTCTTACCTGTGTTTTAGATGTTTTATTCATATCTTGTGTATATAAGTATTTATACTGCCATATTTCTGCCATATCTGTGTCTTGACATCTATATTGTACAGTGTGTATATTCTAGTCTGAGGTCAAACATTTATATACTTATTTTATTTCGTGTTGCGTACCTATATATAATTATATATTAAACGTGATCCGTTATACATTATCCGTTACTGAATGGTGCGACAGGTGGCAGCACTGAGTATTTCCTTCATGTTCCTCGGCATCGGGAACTTCGTGACGACGCTCGCCGTCATACCGCAGAAGCTGAAGGAGCAGGCCGAGGACGCGTAGCCCACTAGCCACAGTACGCCACAGTGCATGCAACGCCATCTGTACGACGCTTACGATAAACTTGGTACGAGCAGCTTGTTCAGTAAACGCAGAGGGCGCTGCTCGATCACGTGATACGGTTTTGATATCATTCGGAATTTGGCAAAAAGTCATCGGATTTATTTAAAAAAGAAATACGCCTTTTAAACGCAAATCGGGGTAGGCAGACACTTGTTATAATATGCCCACAGTTCACCAAGAGTATTTAATTTTATTAAACAAAAAAACTTCACGCATTTTAATCCCATAGCGGGATATGCATTTATTTATAATGAACGGTCCAAAAATATGCTGAGCTTATCGCACACTTGAACTAATTAGCAGTTTAAAAAAAATCTATGGAATCGGAAAACCATTATTAGACTAACGGGAGTTGCATCTCTTACGTTTCCCACTATATTTAACAAATTGATTTTTTTTTGTTAACTCCTAATTATTAGGATGGGACGCAGATACTTCACTCTGTCCTAAATAATTGCTTATTGAATAAGCATTTTGCGACCCATACATTTTGGTTAGAGTCGCTCTTGAGATTATCAATGATTATACCGTCGGTCGTGAGTTTTTGCAAGTCATAAAACACGGACATCGTCACGGAATCTCCGCTCATTTTACGACCGCAGCTAATATCATTAAATTCCAACTCCGTAATAGAAATTGCATTTTTTTATAACTCTGAACAAGCGTTTGACCACCATCCTGCCTGATGTTAAGCAGCGATGTGGTCTACTATGGAGCACACTTGTTTTATATACACTGCTCTTACCAAGTTAATCTGTAAAGCTGTTTTGTGTTGTGATTAGTATCCAAAATGGCCTCGTAAGACACAATTGTAAAATAATACAAGTGTCACTGAAATTCACACCTTAAGGTTTTTGTAGTAAGTTCAATACTTATTTTTATAATTTGTACTTTAGCGAGGGCATTTATAGTCTTACGAGGCTTTATTTTATTTAGGTGTCTACCAAGTGATATTAAGTTGTAGGTTTCATTTTCAATGTCTCATACATAACGAGTATGCACAGGCTGCAGCATGGTGTTACAGTACAGCTCTTGCAATTCACGTTTGCGTGTGGCCATATTATATTTCTTTGAAGCGTAATCAATTTGACAACGTAAAGAAATGAACCCATCAGTCCTATTGCGAAGCTACTTTTGTTATATGGCTTCGAAATAGGACAAATCGACCAAGTGCAGTTCATAATGTAATTGAGGAAATATTTCCGTGAAGTAAATTGTCGTTTTGTACATTTTTTTAATCAGTCATAAATCGGTATGGGACAGGCAGTCCCGGCACGCCCCGTGTAACGGCACTCTTCAAGAAACCAGTGGTGTTAGAACAAAAAGAAAACGTCCGATCGTTTTGTGTCGAATCATTCGTTTCCCACAACTTCTATCAATCGCAGACTACCTATGGGATTGAAAATAAGTTCATCAGCTTTTAGTCGACTAATGACAGTAGCAATGGCAGGACTTAACTACGAAAGATGCTTGGTATATCAAGATGATTTAGTAATTTATGGAAGAAACCTAGAGGATCATAATAGGAATCTTATGTCAGTTTTCGAAAGGCTACGTAAAGTAAACCTAAAGCTTAATCCATCAAAATGCGAATTTTTCAAACGACAAATCTTGTACCTAGGACATATTATTACTAGTGAGGGTATACTGCCTGATCCTGAAAAGGTCATTCCAATTCAGAAATACACATCATCAACCACAAGTGACGAGGTAAGGCGATTTGTTCTCTGTCGTGATTGGTCTTACGTCATTATAATCGACGCGAAAGGAGTGATCGTTATCTTAGTGTTCTAACACAAGTAATGCCACTGGGTATACTTGTGTCAAAAACGCATCTGACTGCGTCCTTTGCGTGTTTTATGTGGTTTAGTTTTTCGGATTCTGTTCGCCTACACTCTATCTATCATAAAGTAAATTCACACACAACTAGAAGCCACGCGCACTAGTAAATTGCGAGAGCTGTGCACCTAATTCAATTCCGTTTGTGTACGTGTTAGTACGGTTTATGTTTAGAAGAATAGTTTTAGTTAGAAAAATGGGTTTTATTTATTTATAGTGGATGTGTCAATCGAGCATGTGTGTGTATTTAGGTTGAGATCTATAAAGCTTTCTTTGGGCAAAGACTTCCCATTTTGTTTACAAATAAATGCATAGAAAAATTGGAACCAGAATTGTTGTCAATCAGAATCAAAGAGCCGAATCATTATTTCAATAGAAGCAAGTTTACTACTTTACTAAACTAAAAACTTGGCTTACTTAAATAACTACCCATTGATGTGTGTCGTTTACTAATTGATGTTGCATTCTGATTGGCTAAGTGATATGCACAGTTCTATTGATTTTTTAATATCAATGACAGCCTCTTAATTTGTACTTCCGTCCTTTGGTTATTTCGGTAAATTTGTGAGTTAGTATTACGAAATGAGACTCTGTTATCGAGTATATTCTAAAAGCTAAACAATTCAGATGAACTATCACATAACCTAAAAGGTTCAGAAAGTGAATCGTCATATTAGGGTTTTATTTCCAAAGATTGCTTTACAAATCTGAGCTTTATGGTTGAATTCTTAAATGTGTTTTAAATTGATGGACTAAGTTGGAGTATGTTGTATGTTGTCGCTCAGTCTTTAGTATGTGGAATGACAATGACAGCATGAGTTTGACTAGATCATAAAAATAAAACTCCTTTAAGTGATCGGCCTTTAGTTGTGTAATTGGTGGGGAGATGTGCCTGTGTATATTTTCTTTCTATTATGAAGTAACAAATAACTTTCGGCTCTATCTACCTACCGGTTTGTAAAATTTATATAACAGAAATGTGAGATATTTTTAACGATATTTTTTTTAAACTGGTATAATGAATTTGATAAACAATGTTGTATTATAATAACGTTATTATTATTATTGATCACGAATATACGGATCATCATTATCTGTTAATAATGTCAAAATAAGTAGTTTTTCACCTAATATTGAATAGAAAATCGGTTCCCGAATAATCTTGATCTTTGAAGTCTTTTAGTACAAATGAGTCTCAGAACATTTATAAGTATTCTTGAGGCACATTATACAATTTTTTATTCAAAGTACCTCCAAATATTGTTCACAACGAATATCCTATATTTTCCATGAAGGTTTTTAGCTGCATGTGCCAAAAATATGCGGGATATTTTTACTAAAAAACTGTTAGTCTGAATGTGTACACATTTTGTCATTCTATACAATTTATTGAGTTATGTCTATTAAACGCCCGGTCAAACGGGGTGTTCCGGAACTGCGTGGAAAAGAGGTTCAAACTTAATTAGATTCCGCCACGCAGTATCTGCAATAATTTAATTGTCTCTTTCCACACCGATGTCCCAATAAACCCCGTTTTACGGTACATGAAAAACCTAGGTAGGTGGTACTATTTTTTAATATGTTTTCTATTAAAAGTAATCAGTTATTCGGTCAGGTCATGTACCTTCCAGCTATTTTGATCTGTATATAGATTTTATCATCGTCACTATATTTATAATTTATTTTAACGGCAAAAATGTACTAGTTATTAATTATATTCTCTTTGGTTGACCGCACCACAGTAGGTACCTTCCAAGACATATTAATATTTGTAACGGACCTACACTTTGAAATCCATACCCAAAATCCTACAATGCCAAAGCAAAAGTTCACTTTTGTCTATGTTAGTTTCTTTATTCAGTATCTCTTTCCCTTCGTAAGTGATGTAGCGAGATGTAAAATGTGGGAAATTGAAGAACTCATGGCGCTAGTATCGAGTGTACCAAAAAGGACTCTTTAAAAAGTTACAAAATTGTGTGAAAAGATACGTACTTACTTAGCAATTTAAAATGATTGGGTTGTCAATATTTCATTCGATGAACTAACTGTATGGTTATAATGGTATGTCAGCCATATTAAAAGAGCGGAAAGTGTTACGCTCTTACAGCGCATAACTGTAGGCTCTGCCTAGTTCAGTTTCCTACACTCAGTATTTGCGCCATTTCTTCTTTCATTTCTAAAAACACATTGTTTCTTCATGAGTCAAATATTTAAGTAAAAGTCAAATGCGATTGATAGTGTGTACCTGAGGCTAGGTAGATAGGTGTTTTTTTTGTATTGTCTACATACATTTTGTGTTTTTAAACAGAATTGAATATATTTATTTTGTTGGTAGATCTGTATTTGAATATAATTATTAAATGGGGGGATAGTCATAAAATAATAAGGGTTGGTTAATGATTATGTTAAGGATTGATGTGAAAAAATCAGGTTTCAAATTGATTTAAAAATATTGTGGGTTGTGTCGTCAATACAATACAATAGAATTTATGAAAAACTTTTTAGTCGAGAACCGATGTTGGAATGGAGTGTAGTTCAAAGGATTAGTTCCAGTTTCATTAGTTGTTTTTTTAGGTAATTTAAGGCTTACGCCGGACTAGTCAGTAATGTTATATTTATGACAATGTTTTGTATGTAAACACTTGAAAAGGACCACTGTATAAAGGCTAATCGGGTATTATATCATTATTGTATCATTATTTATTTGCGGATCGGTTTTTATTGTTTATTTTAAATTACATGGTGGAATTTGTAATTGCCTTATTTAAAAGTACTTAGTAATGTTGCTTTTATATTATTCATTCCGTATAATAACATTTTTTATTTGTGAAATAGGTAACTTATTTCATATTATTTATTTACGACTTAATAAAAATGTTTTAGTTGTGATTTCTTTTCTGTTTGTTTATTTATTTTGTTTTTGTTTTGGTCCATTGGCAGATACCTTACCTGGCGGCACTATTTCTGGTATTGCACAGTGGGAACATGTACACTATTATACTGACGTGGCGCAAGAAGTACCAGGGTGGTATGAAACTCCGGTACAGGCTGCGAGCTATCGCCATGCGCCTGTCCAATGAACTAGCGGTCTTGGTATGTTCACATTACAGCAGTTTTCCGTGTAATGTTGGGTATAAGTAAATAGGTATCTAGCGTTATTTGTGGCATAGATTTAGGGTTGAGGACATCTGGCAGTACGGAATCGCCTTTTCCCTTTCTGTTGCTCTAATTGCTAGAGCGAGAAAGAGAACTGGAATACTCGATACGGTCTATATTCACGGTCTCTTTCTCGCTCGAGTTCTGAACAACAGAAGGCGATGAATAAGGTGTTTCAGTGCTACGGCTAATTGTGGTCCAACCCCGCAAGTTCCCACTGGCCCAACATACTCAAGAAAACATGTTTGACATGTGCATAATGATCCGGGGGCCGAGTCTGCTGTACTCTCAATAAAACCATGCACATCGTCGATGTGTTACTATAGCACTGAAATTATGAGAGTGTAGAAGGTTTGGCGCCCTAGCCCCGGACCATTACATCTTAAAAGTAATTTTGCTAACGTTACTTTAGCGCCATAACACTTATCTAGCGTTATCCCTGTCATATAACGTTAACGATATTACTTTAAGACGTCATGGTACGGGGCCTGGTGAGTTGTCCTGGAAATATGGGATAACCTGCTTATGGATAAGTGTCGGAACAGGTTTCCTTGTGTATGATTAGTCAATGGAAACGTACAGTTATGGTATTTGTTGATTTTGAGGCTTGCGGTGTCATGTCTTTGTGAAGTAATGGGTAGGTTTGTGTAGTCGGTCGTAAGTTGCTAGTTATTTTAATATAACAACTATTGGATGGCGCATAAGGAATAAGCTATAACCCTAATACAGTAAGGTATCCTATTACAACTTACTATGGGTGATCTTTGAAAGTGATGGGTTTAATAATCTCTGAAAACTAAACTTCTAAAATAAAGAAATGGCGGATAACAAACTGTGGAGGCTCCTTCGACAATTTAACCGGCCGGTGTAGTTTGTAGGTAAGTATCTACCTTTCTAGAAATATTGGTTTTGTAACGTAGGTAAGTGCACTGGGTACAAGTAAGTAAGCACACGTACATATTCGTCTATGTTGGTCACGTTTGCTTGCATCGTTTTGTACCTACAAATTAGTGTGATGTTTGTTTATTATACGATACCTTCAAGCTTTTTGTTGATGCGGAAGTTTCGCCTCCTTGAGGACTTATTCGTGAAGTAACGTACAGTAATTTGATAACGTGAATTATTCTCACATAAAAGTTTGACAAGTTTCCATTTTAGTAAAAAGCATGTTGATATTGTGTTACATTACCTAATTAACTACATCACTGCTACATAATGCGGGCGCTACACATGGTCCAGTTCCAGTCGTGGCTCCAATACACCGATCGATCTTCGACATACTTTGGCCAAAATAAAATTATAACTGAAAGTTTCGTCCAGTGTGTGGCGCCAGCATAATATCGACCATAGAACTAAGATATTGTCATCAAAAACATCCAACAATCATCCGATTATCGGCTCTAGAAGTTCTACACCAGACTGGATTTGAATTAATAACTGAATTTCAAAGTTTCCATTCCCCGATAGAATTTCTGGAGTGGGTGACCGGAATAACCTACATAAGAGTTGTGGTACTTATAACATCTAACCCTTCTGGGATCTGTTTTGTCTACCCTACCAATTTCATACATTATATTTAAGTACCTACTATTGTTGGGTGACAGGCTATGTTGCGACCATTTCGCGCTTAATGTCGACTATCGGTGAAAGGAAAAAATATCAGGGAAAAGATAATGGGTACCAAAGATATTATTTTACTCTGAATTCGATGTTCCTCCAGCTGTAATTCTTACAATTTAAAACGTGATTTCGAACAATGCCTAAAAAATTTACTTCGTAGTTTTGGAGTGCGTACTACAGTTCAGTGAGGATTATAATTACTGCTAGACACAGACTCCAGCTGTAATCCTAATATATCAAGGAAGCAAACGGTAAAGCCTTGAAAAAATAGTCAACATTATAAAAGATACCGGGGTTATACTGTTATCCTGATGAGAATTATGGCTGGAGGTTTTGATACAAATCGCATTTTATTGAAACTTCTGTGATCATTGTGTCAAAAAATAATTTCTGTGTACCTTACCTACTTAAATGTGTATTAATAAAACCTAACTAATTAACTAGATCATGTTAAAAAATTCTTGACTAGGGCACATAATTAATGGTCCTTTAAGTCACTATATTTGGTTTTCATTCCTTTAGTGACCTATCGAATTGTAAAGGTAGGTGTACTTATAAATGTACAAAACACTCATTAGGCAAGGCAAAATGAGTATAGAAAATAAATATATTGTATCTATTTTACAGGATCAGAAATGGCGACAAAACAAACCGGATGCCGTAAAAACGGATTAATATTAGATACCTAGGATAATCAACATAATATTTAATTTTTAACAATATTTATGGTCATTTTCGATGAATACCTATACATATATTTTCTTACGCTTCATGTTAAACTACCAGTAACTAGGACATAAACATTCATTTGAAGATATTTTTCTCAGAAAACTTCTTTTGAAAAAAAAAAACACATTTATATAAAAAATCTTGAATTGTTTTAATACAAATAAATGTTAATTGGGATTTTTATGTCCTGGTACTGTAAATCTATGATGATATTGTTATTACTGTGTATATTGTAACTAATAAATCATGAATCAAGTAACTACATTATGTTTATCTACACAGTCACCTAACATTACACACTAATAGGTAATTAAGCCAAAAATATGTGTAGGATATAATAAACAGGACACTGAAGAACGTATGGCGGCTTGATAGGGGAACTTTTTTAATTATTCCATAAACCACCACTTTAGGGTGTTGAAATTTTTTACCCTAAATAAAAAAAAAACTCAAAACTTCACGCCTTTTAATCCCAAAGCGGGGTCGGCAGAGGCACTTGCTAAAGCAAATGCCCACGGTTCACCAAGCGTATTTAATCCAACGTGACGGGGTGAGCCCATCGCAGTTATAGGATTCACACACCTTGTGGTGTGCGGGTTTCATCACGACATAAGCTCTGAAAGAGGTCCATTGGTCAGACACGTCCAGTAGCCGGACTCGAACCTCCCGGTTACAAGTCAAGGATCCGACCAACTGGACCACATACACTCTCCCTACTACGCTCTCGCTACCCTAAATTAAATCCCCATTAATCATACTCGCCTCGTTAACATTAAAAGAGGTGTGTGGTTTTATACTCTCAGTTTTTAATCAGTAACTATCTCTATCACTGATACCAATGCCTTATTCGAGTATGTACGGTGTAGTTGACATTGGTTCATGTTCCTTCCAACGTTCTTAACCTGTCTGTTAGTCTCCCTATGATACACCTCTGTTATATTTATACGACTACATGTATGTAGATTACTATCCCGACTTTGCATGTCACTTTTAATTTAGGAAATCTACCTATAGTTAAATACAATTGTATCCAAGACTAGACCATCACTAATTCAACCAGTTGGACAAACGTTACAGAGGTGTAACATTTGTTCAACTAGTTGAACAACTGTAAGAGCGCTCTTGCCTTACACATCACGCAGCGCGTAATCGCTTTCTACTATCGTTCAGAATGCTATATGCTGGAACAAGAAAAAGAGCGATATTGTGATCGTATCGGGTTCCTGGTGGGTGCTAATTTTCTGTCGCTCCAGCCAATAGCAGTCCTGAGTGAGAGAAAAGGAAATCAAAATACATTAAAATTAATATTTTTCGTACAAATTTATGAAAATATTGGAAAACCAGTCCATAAAAGCTGAAGTGTCGGTATTTCACGCCGGTACAGTTGCTCACATTGCACCGAGCACAAGTTCGAATCGTGTATGGAATACCTACTACCCTCATCTTTAGGATAGATCAGAAAAATACTAGCCTCAGGCTCTGGAGGCAATAGAGGCGTGCTAGAAGGCTTATATGGGATGACAAGGTGTTTAATGCTCGGCTACAAAGCCTTGAGCTGTCAGCAAAGCAGAGATCTGTCTCCTATCGGGTACATTTTGGAGAGTGCTACGGAGTTGCATTGCCTAATACCCCCATCGCGCTTTTACAATAGGAGGTGCCAACCAAACAGTTTGCGTCTACTGTCCTATTACGAACCGTCAGGATGTGAAATGACTTGCAGGAGTATGTTTTCTGTGCAGTATATTCTGGAGCTCTTGAAGTCACGGGTCCATAAGTACTCCATCGTAGACCACATTGCAGCTTCTGCATCCGGCAAGACGGGTGATCTAACGCTTGTTCATAGTGCATTAAAATATAGTGCACCTACTTATCCCAATGATTCGTTTCTTTTTAATGAACAATGCGGACACCTATCTGACTACGAAATTAATAGGTATGTTCCTGAAGTAAACAATGTTTTTATTCTGTTATTTCATATCATTTATTCAATAATAACAAAATAAATGTTGCTAAATTTGTGTCTCCAATAGTTTTTTACATTCTAGAAATAACAGTGTTGTTGATTGCATAAATTCAATATCATTTTGGTTTCCCCTACATTTAGTAGTCTCTTAGAAAAAGAGCACGCCACTAACCAAAGTATAATACAATTTTGGTTTTGAAAGTCTGAAAGGAGCTCTGTTTAAGATAATCCTTACATATTACAATTGTGAATCAGAGTCCGTGCGGATGCCGATACAGAGCTTTGCCATATCAGTGGTAGCTTCCGCTCGAACATGATATAAATCTTAGCATAGTTCGTAAACGATAAATTACTGATCGTCAATTTAATTACAGCGGCCAATTACTTAAATATATTTTGCATAGAAATTGCAATTTTTTAAACATCACTTATTTAGAATCTGTACACGTATTATTTACAAGTTATATTAAAAATAACAAAAATAATTCCTCAATAATTCATAAGAAAATACAAAAACAATTTACATTTTTTTTTCACGTCAGACTAGAAATTAGAATTACAATTCTAATGAACATTTTCTATCGCCAATTGGTGGCCCTCTCCATCAGAGTCCATGTCCTCATTAACTTCTTCCAGACGAGGCTTCTTTATGAGTCCTTGTTGCATTAACCGTTCAATGGTGTCTAAAGTGTTTTTTTGTGACGCACTTACAGTTTTTTCCTGTTTAGTTGTAACTTTTGATTGGCTCATGCTACTTTTAACAACATTAGTACCTCCAACGTTATTCACTCGTCGCATTTCCTGATGCGAACTTTGACTAACTTCGGATTGAACTTTAGTCTTGCAGGTCATGGAATTTGGCGAATTCGACACAAAGGACTTGCTTGCGTTTCTTACAACTTGTGAACTTTGTGCTTTCATTTGTATCACATTACCATTGTTTTGAAAAGTCTGTGACTGTTTTACAATTTTGGACGTTTCCTTGCAAGTACTGCCTTGGATAGCATTGGGTGACATTTTGAGGGGTCTACTAATGGGCGATTTCGCCATCATAGGCATACGTGGTGCATTTCCGCGTATTTGAGTTTGATTTGGTCTAATATTTATTGTATTATTGACTGGTTTCATTATTGCACCAGATCTAATTGCAACATTACGTGGTATTCTTGGTCTACATTGTGGAGTTGGTTGTCTTACGCTTATGCCTTGAAGGTTAGCCTGGGGAATATTTGGTCTCATATTTGACGTTATTTTACCTTTCGGTTGAGTATTTCTTACAATTTGTTGGCCAGACACTGTAGTTTCGTTTTTAGCGTGATGTATAGTTTTGATAGTTCGAGTAACAGTAGTCGTGACTTCTTCAACAACTGTCTCTGTTTGAAATGTTTTGACACTTTGAGTTACATGTTTACTGACTGTGTTATTTGATGTTGATTCTTGCTGTTGATCTATACTTTTTGATGTAGAAGGTTTTTCAAGGTTTTGTTTTGGTACACATTTTTCATTCGAATTTTTATTTATCTTTGTTTGTTTTATATCTTCCATGTCATCGTCAGAAAAATCATCAGGTACCTCTCGTTTTAGAGTATTTGATCGGTTTTGTAAATGTGTTTTTGGCATTCCAAGTTGTTTATTGCTTTGGACATTTTGTGGTGTAACACGAGCGTTTGACTTAATAGATATATGCGATCCTAGACTTTTAAGTTTGTCCAATACAGAATTACTTTCCATGGTATTTGGAGGCTCTTCGTCGTCATCAGGAGGAAAGTCGTCATCAAAGTCATCATCGTCGTCAAATTTAATTTCATTTAAACACTTCACTGTAATATCACTTCCCAGTACTTTGATATTACTACTTTTGTGTATTTTTTGTGCCATAGGTTTAATGTATTCATTGTCATCGGAAAACCGATCAGATTCTGAATCGGAACTGACTTGCGGAGGAGGTTTGTACAGAACTAATTCATTATTTTTTATTTCTTCTTCTTTCAATTCTGGGAAATCTTTCACTATTTTTGCGTTTTCAATAACGGGCTTTAATGTTAAATTACAATTTCCTTTTAATTTTTGCTTCACACTTTCTAAATGTTCACTAGCAGGATTTTTGGTTGAGTTTGACTGAACTTTATTATGTTCTGTATCTGTTTTTTTACCATTACTCACTGTTTCGCTTTTGGGTGAGCTAGTTTGAGCTGGTTGCACTCTAAATTGTCTCAAAGAACTTGGCGTTTTTTTGGCGCTGCTTTGGTGCACTTGTGGGCTACATTTTACTGTGGCATCATCATTTTTAGTGGCATCTTCATTGTTGTCGTCACTGTCAGAGTCATCGATGACATAAAACTCTGATTCAGTAGTAGACAAAGTTCCCTCTTTAAGGAGTGGCTTAATGTTACCAGATCGTATATTGTTTGGTGTCGTTCCTTTAACATTTTTGTTTATTTGTGGACCAGTTATATTTTTTTTACATGAAGCTGCTACTTTCATTGTGATTTTTGTAGTTGTATTCTTATTAGATATAGGTTTCAGCACAGTATTACCAATTTTCATAGGGGTGCTTGAATTGTTAGCAAGAGGTTCTTCATCAAAACTGTCCCAATCCTCGTCAGTATTTGTTACATGTTCTTCCGAAGAGTCTTTGTGCATAAAATTTGACTGCAAGTTCATTGTAGGGGGAACTTTTAATTTAATAGTATTAAATTTTACTGTATTGGAATTAGCGCATGTTTTGTTTTCTTTCGGATTAATCATACTAACATTTTGGTTTTGTTTAACTGTTAAATGGCTTAATTTTTTTAACGCATCTATATGTTTTAAATTACTTGTAGATACCTGATCAATAACTTGTTTTTCCTCTGTTTCAATCATATTTTTTACTTTTTCTGTTGACTCAGTTTTACATTCCACATCTTTGTCACATTCATTACTTTTTCCATTTTTAGGCAAGATATTTTCAGTTTTGTTGGTTTTATTCAACGAAGATTTAATTGTTATTTGACCACACAGTTTTTTTAGGATAGCCTGATTATTATCGTCATCTATATTTGTTCCACATTCTTTTGTGTCAATATCCTCATCACTGTTATATTTATTTACTATTTTATTTGTAGCTGCAGTTTGAGTTTTTAAGCTTTGTTTTTCACAGTTATCGTCCAGATTATCATAATCACTAGCATCCGAATCGGAATGTTTTAAATAGGGTTCATTTCCAAAATAATTTTCTTTGGTAGTATTTTCATTCGAAACTGGTTTAACAGTATGACCTGATACTTTGTTACCTAAAGATGCTTTGTTCTTACAGTCAATTTTATTCCTAATAATTGGACAACTGTCAACTTCACTCTCGTCTCCCAGTTGGCTCGCTACATTAGTAGAAGTTGGATTATGAATCTTTTCGAAATCGTCTTTGCCTAATTTTTCCTGGTCAGGTTCACTCTGGACAAGATTTTTAGATAAAGATTTAATGGCAAGATCAGGGTCTTCCTTGTTCATATTAGTAGTATTATCCATTTCCTTATTTTCAGATTTATTTGAACCATCTAATAGATTCCCCTCTTTGACTAGAACCGTCGATATCAATGGCGATATCAATGGCTGCGATTTCAATGTGTTGGAATCCATATTCTGGGTTTCATCTACAGTGTTATTTTTAAAATGTATATCAGAACATTGCAAATTTTTATTTTCGGACGAACTTTTCTTGGAAATTGTCTTTATTGTCAAATTAGAACCTATATTTTTTAAAATCATTTCATTTTTAGTTTCTTTTAATGGGTTGATGTTACCATTGAGGGCGTCTTCGGGTATTGTAGTATTAACTTTGTTAAGGATTTCTGAATCATTGTTGTCCTTAAGTTTATTTTCAGCTTCATTGTTCCCATTGGATTCTAATCGACCTGTTTCGTTAACGTCTGCGTCCGATGAACCAGAAGGAGGCAAATCGCAGTCTACTTCAATATTTTCTGGGGTAGATGCGGTAATATGCGGGGATTTAGAATCTTCTAGACTGTCTGATGTAGATTTCTTTGCTATTGTAATTTGGCTTCCGGAATTTAGGAATTTGGAAAGTACATCTTTCGAGGATGGAGTATCTGTTGCTTTTGTGCTGGACGGTTGTGGTGCATTCTTAGATATTACTATATTTTTTGACATTTTTAAAGGTCCAACGGTGTAGCAGCTTTCATCATTTGTCGGTGGTTTTGTTTTTTTTACAATAATGCCTTTTAATTTCAACTTCTCAAGTTCTGTTTTTGCCGATTTTACTGCCGGAGTAGGCATTAATTTCTGAGGTTTCATTTTTAAGGTTTTTGTAACTACTTTTGTCGGAACTTCTTCAATACCATGAACATTTAGACCTTCTCCAAATACGTCTTCGTTCATGCTTAAAAATTCATCAAGCGTAATTGCTTCTTTCTTAGATCTCTTGTGTTTCTTCTTTTTCTTATGTTTCTTTTTCTCTGAACTAGTCGAGTCTTGTGTGTCATCGTTGACAGCTAACTGTAGTAGGGCATTCTGAAACAGCAAGTGTATCGATTTTGTAAATGAGAAAGCATAATGTAAATAAATTGATTTTGCCTATGCACGGTGAATGAGGTCACTGAAGAGTTTTGTAAAAAAGTCAATCTGTCCCAGATAGTGGGACACGACAGAGACGCAACTACTTTATTCTATGATCGTTCATCTTCCGACTCGCTCTATAGGGGATTTTTTTTAAAAGAAAATTGTTGCAACTGGGAATACAACAGATATAATTCAGTAAATTGTTATTTCACATTTTACTTGAACAAATGCAGCAGTATCACATTAGTACTAATGTTGGAATAGCAGATCTACAGCAAACATCAACCAGATTTATCATAATATACAATGACTGAAGAATAGTATTTATTTACCACATCCAATGCTTCATCCGCAAGTTCCACCTTCTCTACTCCAGGTGGCACAGAGTCCAGTGTGAACTCGGAGATTTCTTGTGCATTCCTATTGAAGTAAAAATAACACTTTTTACTTTGGGCACAAACATCAGTAGGTATATACAGCAAAAAAAATGCATGTCTATCAGGAAATTGAGAGAGAAGTACGAAAATTTTACGAAAACCACTGCTGAGCTGTACACCTATAATGTTGCTGGTGATGAAATGGACCTAGGGTGTATTGCGATCAAAGTTGAATGTCACATAACATGCATTTTGGTTGAATGTGGCAGTCTATTTGTGCTTAGTCTGATATATTTAGGGAAAAAATACAAATTATCTACAATAAAAGCTAATTATTGATTGAAATCAATGATTGTAAGTATATTTAAATATTATATGCATAATTCAAATTGTTCTAGCAAGAGATCCATTATTTATAATAAACATAGATGTGTAAAATAGGCTGGATCACTTACATATCTGAGCCATTGAATATGTCTTCTGAAGAATGGAAAGTGAGGTGCCATTCATATGCATCCAGGTGGTAGAATATTGCATCACAGAGAGGACACCTGAGCACCTCATTTGGAGTTTGATTCTCATCACCATGGTCATCACTGATGTGTTTCTAAAAAGTTGAAGAATTTAGAATACTGACAAGCAACTCTCCAGCTAATTGAAGACACTTAGCACTGACACACTATGGTTGGGGATATCTACGTGTAACTACAAAGCCAAATTTAGCTTTGTAGTTACACGTAATAATAATAAGTAAAAATAAAAGCTTGTATTTCTGGGTTGCCCAGGCTCCCCATTAACATTTGGGGCATCAAACTCAAAATTTTGTGTTTCTGGTAGCCAATTCTGTTCCCCACTATGCAGGCACAGCTACACATCATTTGACTATAGGTTAATTTATCTGTTTTTTACATCAAAGTAAGTAGTTGTATTTCATCAATTTAATATTTTATCAATAGCATTTATGTACATGAAATTACACGTTGACCGCCATGACGGACAACGTTGTCCGACAGCATAACTTTCTTCCGGGCCACAAGAAAAAATGATGTTTTGTACAAAAACGTCAGTGTGTATTATTCTTGATATATAAAGATAATCTCCAAAAAATAATGAGCATTTCACGCATATCCGTTTTTCTTTACTATTTACCGAGATATAAAGTGGCAGGCAGCAGTGTCCGTTGTGGCCTCAGAGAGCGTAAAACCGCTTTTCCTACCGCTGGCGCCGCACGGGTCAACGGTGTCGGACACCCTCCTACCTACCTACCTATCCACCTACTTGTCTCAAAACATATGTCCAATTATAGGTATACAATGGTAAAAAGGCTAAAAGCAATGTCACTCGTACTTCTATGTATCGTAAATTCTATCTGGAATAGGAATTTTATAAATTTTCCTAGTACACTTTTGGAATTACTTCATTGAATTCATTCAAAGTCTCAAAAAATATATAAGTTCTCTGTTTTTTTTGAGGCCATGCGACCTGATTGTCCTACAGGGCCACGCGGGTCACATTCTATAGTAAAATCTGTTGAATCGTTGTCTGACGCGATGCTAGAGCCCCCCAAAGTCAGGCCGAGCGCGCGGACAGCGTTGTCCGTCGTGGCCCCCCACACCCGACACAGTGTCGGTCAGCGTTGTCCGCTGTGGCCCCCGGGGCTATTTGCGTATTTTTAGCGT
>SJJU01009282.1:0-27837 GCA_012932125.1 Conopomorpha cramerella | reverse complement strand
TGCACAACGGGAGAGAATATTTGAACAAGTATACAGGTTGATCCGGAAACTATGTTAAGTCTACATTTTCTGTAAACCCTACTAAGTCCATTTCAGCAGGTATTGTGCCCTGGGATGAAACTAAAATGGAATTCTTCAAACAAAAAACACAATCAGCTAATCTAGTTTGCGATGGAATTTCGGAACATCCTGTATGTATACAAAGGCCCCTTTTAACTGAGTTTGCAGATATTATTGCCCCATTACAAAAAATAGAACTTCCGATACACACTCGACAAGCTGATTATGCTTTTTAAATGAAGAGGTCGCTTCAAATTTAAGACTGCTGATGCGAAGAAACAGATGTGTTGTGACAAATGGAAATCGATTGTTTCTGCCTACCTCTCTTCAAAACAGTAATATTATTATTTTGACGTTTCAAACCAGCACGGACTATAATGGGTATCATAAAAAAACACATTACCAATTATAATTATTGCAACATTGTTTCGCGCCGATCGTAATGATAAATTTATTCCGATCGCTTCAACTGTTGACATCCTAAAACATTATGTTATACGACCTTTACTGGTGACTAGTGTAGTATAGTATACCCCGCCGTTTCACTCTCATCGGAACAGTAAGTTTGCTACATACTGGTAGTTGCATCGCTCTGGCATTGTAGCGGCAAACGATGTGCATTGCTGACTTCGTTACTTTAATTTCTTTCTTTTTTTATCATTATGAACAAGCGTTTGACAACCATCCTGCCTTCGATGTGGTCTTCGATGGAACACACTTGTTCATTAGGTACCTCCCCTATAATATAGGGTGACGCTCGACTTGACCCTAGACCTTCAGACTGCGCAGGAAACAGAGACTCCGGGAAGTCGTTCCACATCCTGGCGGCCCGCACTATGAAAGTAGACGCAAACCGCTTGGTTCGCGTAAATGGCAAATCCACCTGATATGGATGACGTTTAGGCGTTCTCCTGGTTGTTCTATTGTAAAAACGCGATGGGGGTATTAGGTTATGCAACTCCCGTAGCACACTCTCCGAAATGCACCCGATAGAAGACAGATATATAGATAGACTTCTCTGTAGTAAAGCAGCGATGCACATCGTTTCCCGGTACGATGAGAGCGATACAATTGCGAGAGTGTAGCAGACTTGGCCCCCAGGTTAGACGAAAAACAACATCAGTTGCGCTGAGACCATCGACTTAACTTTAACCAATCAGAGCACTGAAGTCGAGCAAACACTACAATGCTATTGGTTAGTCTTTCATAAAGAAATAATTTTAAAGAAAAAAGAACCGACTTCACCCAGTACTAGTCGCCCGCCAATACGGTTTTTGAAAGATGGCCTCGATTGATCGGGTTTGCCATCATCAGACCCTGATTTCCTTATCATGGGATCACCTTGGAAATGTCTTCTTTAAAACAAAAACAAAATCATCAGAATCGGTTCTTCAAACGACGCGGACAAACATAAAAAATATAGGCATATATACGTTCGATATGAGAAGGACTCCTATGAAATCGCTTAAAACTTTACTGCAATTCAGAGTAAGTTTAATACACTCTCATAGTGGCATCGCACTGACATCGAAGCGTCCAAAGATGTGCTTCGTTGTTTTACTAAGGAACACCACGAATGAACAAGCAACTCCGAGAATGTAGTAGATATTTGACTCCAGGCAAACGGCGAAACTTCATCCATATCAGTGGAGATTTCACACGCTTTGCGTCGAACTTCATAATACCAACCGCGAGAATATAGAATGACTTGAAGACATCTGTGCAGTGTCATTCCTGCGCAGTATAGTCTGGACGTCGTCAAGTCAAAGGTGAATAGATGATTGGCGACCAAGTGTGATCAAGTACATTGCTAGTCTAGTCAAGTCAAGTCAAGATGATGGTTAAACGCTTGCTTTCACAAAGTAAAAGTATTTAACACTTTCTAAGGCTAATTTTCTGAAACCGTAGTTGGACACGATGGGCTCACCCCCTGTCACGTTGGGTTAAATACGCTTGGTGAACCGTGGGCATTTGCTTTAGCAAGTGCCTCTGCCTACCCCGCTTTGGGATTAAAAGGCGTGAAGTGTATTTATTTTTCAGTAGTTAGTACAGAGAGATTTGATCTGATCATAGTCTGTCTCTTTTACACCAACTCAATTAGAGCAGAACAAACATTGTTTGAGGAGGGATATGTGCTTGAATCCCGTTTCGGACTAACTATCAACAAAAAAACCGGCTCTCATGTAAGTACATTCTAACAGCTAATGAGCTGTACATGTTTGTTCCACGTAGATTGTAAAACAAAATAAAAGAGCAACTATATCTCACTCAGTCCGCTTTCAAATTCCATGGGTGACATTTAGGAGGAAAACGCAGCCGGTAACTCGCAAGATAAATTAATTACCATGTCAACTTAGTACATGTAAAACTACGTTGCAGTGGTCACTCTACTGTGCAATGGTCAGACTACCTACTACGCCTACACGCCATCATAATTCCCAGCAGTTCTGCCTCTCCAACAGTGTTGCGGACTCTTTTTTAGTACATACTTTTTTACTGTGACATCTTGTAATATTTTAATTTGATTATCTTTGTATATTAAAAGGCGCGAAGTGTATTTATTTATTAGTATTATTATTTTCTTTGTGACATCTTATTTTACATATCGATTGGAAATGACATAGTCGAAATATGTATGCGCTATTTTATTTTAGGAAGTGGTTCCCGAGGGTTTCGCCCAATTTTTAGACCCTGCTTCCCAAGAACCGAAACATACAGATTTCTTATAGACAAGAGTTAATATAGGTATGTGTGTATGTGAACATTACGAAATTGCCTAAATAATTTATAAAGACATTCTCATAATTGAGTAAAAAGCGATTCGTCCTCAACATGTTTTAAAAACTTCGTCACCTTTGGTCCAAGGCCAACTACCTACTGTTCAAAACCTGCTAGACTTGTAGTAGGTATTATACAGTTTGGATTACAGGTATACATCGATATTGTTTAATTAAAGTTTTTCTTACATCCTAATGTTTAATACTGCGAACAAGAAATCTTTGAGCGGCACAATTGTTTGTTTAAAACCCTCCTACACTGTATTTCGGCGGATGATATTAATAGATGTGAATATCGGTGAATAACACTTCACTGACTGACATTTGGAGAGAGGTATTACAATATCCTACAATAAGGTTCTGACAACTGTATTTATGATATAACTGATGATCTGTTGTCAGGTGGTCAAGCCAAGAATATAAGATGCTTTTGGCACATGAGTGCTGAATATTAAAACGATTTTCCAGGTGGTTACCATAATAAAATCTCAAAAGAGGGAGGCTCACCTGTAAAACAATAAGTACACACATCAAGTGTCCAGGGATCAAGAACATTTTTAGCTCTAAAAAAATCTAGATTATTTAAATCAAACCTAATCTTCTGGATTGGTCTCCTTCCTAATTCCCCATGCCTGTATCAATGACTTATCACCACATTTTAAATAAATTATGAATGAATTCAGTTTTTGTAAAATATATTCTTGATCGCAATCGTCTAAAATGTACCCTAGACACTTTTGATGTGTGTATATTCGCCATTGAGGTATGTATATAAGCAAAAAATATTACTCCGATCATGCAAAAATCCAGGTCGATGGAGAGTATGCAACGCGTGTTGCTCTACTAGTGCAATTTTCACGCAAATTAAATTCATCATTCATACATCTAACTAATCAACTACCAACGAACACATCTAAATGGTCCCTAAGACGGATGGTGCGATCACTATACCATACCGTACCATAAGATATCAAGGTCACAAAATTCTTACCGGAGACAATGCGATGTGGAGAAAGAAGAACCAACAAATCACCGGAACCTGGGACTATTTACCATATCGGCATTGGAACCGGGACACACGATAGGGAGAAGGTGAAGATAATACTTACTTGTCATGGCGTCCATGCCTCGGCTGGGGCTCCAGCTGCAGCGGCGTGGCGGGGGCGGAGCGGGCGCCGCCGCCGCCGCCGCCCCCCGCGCCGCTCGCAAAGTTCCCTGTTGACCTGCAACAAGCATAATACAATCAACATACGTAACAACCAATGCATATTTAGTAAGCATTACAATGGTTATGTTACTGATCTAAATTTAGTTAGGATTACAATACTGACAGGAGTTGTTTTGAGATTATACTCTGTATCTATATCTATCTAACTCTCTGCTCTAACTCAAGTGCCACAAGAACTACAATTATTGTGTTTGAGCAGAACAGGCGATATGATACGAAAAACTACAGCTTGTCTCGCGAAATATATGTCTTCGTAAAAAACTCAATCAACTGATGGAGTTTGGACATTGACTGATATGTACACTACTCAGTAGGGTCTATAGCTATTTATCGCCTCAACCTATGTAGTACTTAGTCTTATGCCAGGAGATATTCGTATAAAACATTTAACCCACTTACACTCTCGATTCTAGACGTCTCGCGAGACGTGAGGCAGAGACTCTCCCGTGAGAGATGCTCTCTCGGGACATTAGGGAGAGTTAAACGTGGCATCACATATCATAAGTGCCAATCTACGCAATTCAGTCCCAAAGCGGGTTAAGACAGAAGCAGTGCTAAGTAAATGTCACTGAGCATGATATTGTTAATTGTCTAAAAAATATATTTCAGGATATGGATACAGACCAGATAGTACATCCGTTACATAAATTATACATATACCTCCGTATATTTATTTAGTTACAAGTACCTACATGTAATAACATTTTTAATGAAGGTCATAGCAATTCACCTTCATCAAGACTGTGGATGAATATTAACTAATGTAAACGTTGAGGGACGATTCGGACAGCCTTTAAATGTAGACATATTGTCACAAAAAACACGACACAGTACAAGTAGGCATGTATGTGTCTACAAAAGAAGATCGAAGATCAAAACCAGATATCGGAATTAAGGAAATCAAAGGCATTAGTGATTTTGCTATTGTAATAAACCCTGGACAATGCGCAGGCCATGCCAATCAAAGAGATAGGTACAGAAAAGAAATCGAATTCGTTGATCGTAAATCTTTTGAAAAGACATGGATTTGTGGAGCAGAAATGAACTGAGATTAAACAAACCTAAAATCTGAATACGTTCCGTGAAAAAAAGTCGTGACGCAATTTTATTTGTTTTATTTCGCGTTTTTATCCCTTAATATGATGTTGGGCTTCATAATTATTTCCTACCTTGTATTTGCACAATGCAAAATTTCCAGTTTTTAAAATATCTCTAACTTTATATAAAATCTACGTATATATCTGTCAGTCTTTAAATTTTCACCGTATATCATAATATTTAACATAAAACATTTTATCTCTAATAATGATGTTGTAATAAAAACAATGTGGCTGAAATATTAGCAAACACTGCGCAACCAGTTTGAAAATATTTTCACAGTCAATGTTTGAATAACCGATTATCTCAAAATCCTGAACATAATGTTAATATCAATATAAAGTGTGATGAGGCACTCATGCGCATCGTAAACCTTTCGTTATGAAATTACAGATGATACAGAAATGTTGGCATGAGGATCTAAAGGGTACCTTCGAGCTCGAGGTTTTCTATGAACCAGCGCAGGTGTATTCACAATTCTATGTTGACTCTTCCACTTTTTCGACACTCTCAAACTAGAATTCTTCATTGCGACAGAACACTCTTTAAACTGATTTCAAAACGAGTTTAATGAAAATGTAACCGACTAGCGCCTCAAGTTTTCAGCCGCTCACAGTTGTTCAAACACTCGTATCAAATAGCGCCGAAGGTCGAGAAATAAAGGGAATAAAATGCGAAGAAAATTACTTTCAACGCCAAGTTGTTAATACGTCGCACATACTATGCAATACAGATACGACACGCCGCCTTGTGGGAAAAGCAAACTTGTGATAAAATACATTATGAAATTTCATTGCGATTACGACTGGGTGAAATAATAGCAAATAAACATTATTCGATGGCCTTCGCTTTGCTATGGCAATAAGACACATCCTTTGGAGCATTCATTAATTCCGGTGCCTACGCAATAATAGTAACGGAAACGACGCTCGTCTTAGATGGAATACGAACGGTGTCTCGCTTGCCGTAGAGGATATCACGTAATGCGTCACGTAAAAGGTAAGCAATGGGATATTTGTGGTACCAGAAGGACTCCTCCTTTAGCACCACAAAAAAAATAGGTAACAAACTACCTGGTGACCAATACCCCACAGACTACCTAGGCTTAGGACTAGGGCTAGACGAACCATATAGACTTATATTATGTAGGTATGTGCCTACAACATCGATCAAGCAAACGGTGAATAACTTTGATGAACTGGACTAGATATCTTGAGAAACTCTCGATGATGATTGGGTCATCTTGGACCGCCCCAATAAAGTGACGCTAGAAACGTGCGATGTGGAAATACAGAAGCAGGGCAGCGAACCCTGAGCATGCTCACGAAAGCGGACAGTGCAGCCTGTATGTGGATACCGGTTGCTTGTTATCGATGAGAAGAAGATGAAGGAAGGACCTCGCAATCGAAAGGTTGTGAGTTCGAGAGGGACGTCAGTGAGTCTCTTTAATAGAACAATGCAACGCTTTTCAGGTTGAGAAAAACAATGTGAGGTGCATACCAAAACGAAGTGTCAGCCAGCCCATACTTGGTTACGCTTTATTATTATGAGTACGCGACTCTACTAGCCCTTCTTTGAGGTCAAAGCGAATATACTAATTACTAGTGGGTGTTACAACAAGATAGACCCATTACACTGCGAAAGTGTAATTAACCTACTTTTACAATACGTAACGAAGTCAATCGATACTGTATTCCCACAAATACACAACTAACCTCGGATCTACCATGAACGTATATTTTATTCGTCCATAGTTCTACGAAGACACGTGTTTGTCCATTTGCGATATTCTCACGGCAACCATAACATATGCGGGAGGTACACCAAACTTCAGTAAATATTCAACTATCAACCGCAGTAGAAACTTTTAAAAGTATTTTCTAGTATAAAGTAGACAGTATGATTCTGAACTAAAAACCGGGTTAGTCTCGAACTATCTAGAACATATTTTGGCAACATGATAATATATTTTCCTAAAGCTTAATAGTATATAATGGGTCGACAATCAAATCTTTTCAAAACCAAATAGAATATTGTATGTTTCCCCGCATAGCATATTAACGTGAACCCAAACCGTCTATAAATTATATGTTCAAGACAATCCAAGACCAAACCGAAATCCAGAATGGTATATTTCCGAACGCTCTTTATTTACATAAACAGACAGTGTTGATGTATCGGTCAATTTCACACCGACATCTGACACGGTTTATACATTCGGCGCCGCAAAGACTGGATGACCTGAAATATTTTCACTTGGTGCGCTAGAGTTCCAACTAGCAACATGATGTGTTCGACAGTCACTATTATTGCGTGCCACTTGCTGTTAGCTGAAAGCGTAAGTTGTGTAATTCCGTTATTTTGATTGTTTCAAGTGGATTGTGCAAAGAATTTGTTGTTGGTGCCACACTAACTGAAAAGGATGGCAAATACCTATCAGAGCGTCTTGTTGTAGCAATGACTCATCGCAATAGTTTTGCAGCGTAATTCACGTTTGAGGTTGGGACATTAGTTGAATTGTGGTCATAGTACATAATACATACACAGTTGGTCACCTCTGACGCATATTTTAAAAATTATTTGTCTTTAACCGCAATTCGAAGAAGTCAAGAGTTGTTATTGACAACAATTCGCTTGAATTACAAATAGTTAATCATTATAATAACTTAATTCAATTTTCATTTCCAAATTTCTCGGAACGACTCGCTCAAGTGTGACTCCAACATTAAGCAGAGGAAGCAAAGTGATCAATTTGTAAATTTTCTTCCTCGCTGCAAAATTACTATACTAATAACATTCTTAGTTGTATTCGTTATGAAAATGCTAACATATAAACGCTAATTTTTACCACAAATTTTTGAAGTAGACTATCCTCAAACAGCGAATGCTGTCGAACACACTCCTGACCCAAGATACGACTACAAACTCTATCATAAATGAAGATAAAAAGATTAAATTGGAATCAACGAGGCTCGTAGAATCCCTGCCCGATGACATCAGTGGAGAGTATGTGGAGGTGGAACATCAGGATTTAATCAAAAAGGTAAAATCCCAGAACAATTCATAATAATCTTTCACCTTTTTTTAAACACAATATCATATTGTATTGTTTATTGCTTCATATTGGTCGTTTTGTTGTTGTTTATTATTCCTAATTTTTGTATTATGAAAGCTATGTCCAGTAGAGATGTCACAAGCCATTAACGTTCACTTTTAAAGCTTCTTTGTCTGAATTTTAATACTACGTAAGCCATACCATGTTTTCAAAATTATCGAAAGTTATTCTCATACGTACGACGGTAGAACTAGCTTTCTAGATTATATGACAGTGTTGGTAATTTTGACATCTCATCGGAAATTCAATCTGTAAACCTGTTTTATCATTCTTTTTATTTACTTTATTTAAAACTAGTTGACCCGACAAACGTTGTTTTGCCAATCTATGTATATTATTGTCAGCTTTAATATGGATGTTATATACATATAAACCTTTCTCAAGAATCACTCATATCTTACAAAGAGAACCGCACCATTTTGCAGTTGCGTAGTTTTAAAGATGTAAGCATAGATACATAGGAACAGACAGTGAGCGGCGACATTGTTTTGTACTACGTATTGATATTGATGATACATATTTGTTGGACGGACCAAGTTGGAATAGTGGCCAGAGAATCTAGGACACAGAAGATGTTCGGTTCTGGTCATCATAATACTGTACTGGCAATCATGAGCATATGGGTGTTTGATCTGTTTATTTTAAAAGTATTATATTGCAGTTGACACTCTGGTACCCCTGTACCCCTTATGACAGTTCGTCAGGAAAAATGCCCCGGTACATTATTGCATTCAATTTATAAGTAGTTAGAGAGAGTTTATAGTACAAAGAGAGACAGACGCGATTGCTTATTCCGGTTAACAAATGTTTTGAATTCCTTCGCTCTTGAAGCTTTCGCTCGTCCGCATCGCACCGGTCGCTGCGGGCTATTTGTCCGTTCGCGGATGTCATAATGTGTTTTACGCTACGCAAAACACAGGCAATGTCATTCGACGTAATTAGACAAATAAATTCAAATGCCACACAGCACTCTCACTTTTGAAATACGATCAGAGGAAAGTGAAATTGTAACGGTTAACACAAGTTCAAATATCAGTTACAGTGGTATTCTGATGGAGAGATTAGCTTTTACTGTTCCAAGAGAGGTAGGCGGAGGCAAATGTAATGCCACAAGTGTGTATCTTAGCTTTACGATGACTTCAGTGACAATATTACAGCATCACTGCGATCGCTATTCCGCCTGCCAAGCGTGTCGATTATTGGCATTTCCCCCCAAATGATCATGGAAATCATTGGGGGGAGGCCGTCGTCCAACAGTGGACGTTATGTAGATGATGATAATCTACTATATAAAAATAAGCCGGGTTTTCCTTCCTGACGCTATAACTCCAGAAAGCACGAACCGATTTTCACGGTTTTGCATTCGTTGGAAAGTTCTCGGGTCCGTGAGGTTTATAGCAATAATAGGTTTATAGTATATAGAAAATTCAGGAAAAAAACCAACAGAAAAGCGGGAAAACGAAACGAAGCCATCTGGTGGCGAAACGGAGTTCGACGGGTTTGCAAGTTACAATTAAATAAATTAAAATAAAACATCAAAACATGTAACCAGTATGCAGTAGTACAAATTATCGTGAAATACTTGTTGTAGATAATGGAAAATTGTCTATTTATGGGTTTGGGAAACGTTAACGAAACGTCGTTAATGTACACCCAATTTGAGATTAAGAACCTCAGTTTATATTGTATACTAATATTTTAAATCTAAATAAAGTAGCATTTCCTTCACATCTACGTATTGTATACTGAGTGTAAAAGGACCCCAAGTAATTAATGGTCTTAGAAACGTCATCGACGCGATGAAGCGAAAAAAATGTTTGTGGTCTCCGGACAAAATAGATGATGCTAATATCCCCGTATTGTCGCCATAGTAAATGTTGTTCATAGTAACGAGACCTACAATGATTCTAAGACCATTATTCTCGGGGTTATTTTACACTCAGCATTGTAATTGAATAGTAAAACGTTTATTGTTATCTTTCAGCCATGTGCTGTAATGATACTGTCGAACAGTCACAGCCCCAGCATGCAATCACTGATCCGCAAATACCGCTACAATGCGCATGGTAAGTGACGTCATTTCCCTGTATCACATGCATTGATAATAAAAACTACCCACTCGAAACCGACAGCCCATAAAATGGATTTTTCATTTCTAAGTCGTGAATACTGGGAGGTTTTGTTATCTACATATTATGCATCTGGTTTTAGGCGTGACATAGTATTTAAACTTAATTATACTCTTGGAATGTAAAGTACTGTAAATGTTGACCATAAAATTACAGTAGGTAGATCTTAAAAAAAACTACTTGCCAAGGTTCTGAAATTCACGTTTGCAAACACAAGGACTACAGATAGCTACAATATTGTATTGGATTGTCCACAGTAAATGAACAGAGCGTGTTAAATCGATCGTCATGAGGTAATTCAGACCAGATCTATGCACCAGTAATACACGCCTGCTAGCTGTGCAGATCAAATTAAAAACCAATACGTATGCCAAATCACAACGAATCCAAACATTTGTTTTGCCGGCCTTTATACCCCGTATTTTGGAGGCGACTTATACTACTTAGGCGTTTTATACTATGTAGTGATACAATATATTGGACGAACCTAGGTCGAAAGTCGGAAAACTCACTTGCTATCGTTGAATTGTGGGTTCGAAAAGAGATTCGCAATTCATACAGTAAAGAAAAACATGGCTCCGAGAAATATATCAACACCGTAGAGTTAATTAAACTTTGTGACACGTGGGCATTTGTTTGGTCAAGTCATAATATCTAGAAATCCTATTATTCATTTTTAATTACTTTGTAAATTTTAATGCTGATGATCCGAGAAAGACATTATCAAACCAGTCTTTGTCTAAATAATTTATCGCGCTGTACGTCATCGGAAGTCTAATAAAAAATAAACATGGCGATCGAGGTCGGCAGGTCATCTCTCATTTGCTACAGTTACTTAATGCAATATCTCGCAAAATTACACTACTTTAAAAAAACAAGTAAGTTTTGGTACACTTCGTACTTAAGAGCGCGGAGATTCGTAAGTACATTGATTATTATTCCTAAACATTGTTATCTTTTGTGTGGCAAGTAAACACTAAGATCAGATTCCAATTCTATTTTAAATATATAAACCAATTAATTGTGTAGGTACATTATCTGTAAGTAGGTATACCAACTACTTAGACGCAAGGAAGTATTAAAATAAGCGCTATTCCAACACATGAAGAAAATGATGTCGAAAGTGATGTTCAGGTACACGAATTTTTTATTGGGTCTTGCCTAAAACCATCAAAACTCTCAATGTAATTTTGTCCATCTAAGCAACAATTGTCCGGCTAGAGGTGACCAGTGTGCTTAGTATGGATGCCACGAGTGTTACGAGAAGCGTAAAGAAACACGGACACGTTAGCAGGGTAGTTAAGGTTAAGTTAAACGCTTGCATATTTGCAAGAGAAAGAAAATATTCGCTGTAGATTTCTCGAGACTCTTCCCATAGCATCCACTAAGCATACTGTTAGTCATAAACGAGGATTAGACTATTCATAGACCTAATACGTCGGAAAGAATGGCAACCCGTCAATATCCGATATGTACTACTGTCCTACCTGCCTTACTTAGGAAAAAGTCGCACTTGTCCTTCACTCAGGAAGCAATATGCACTAGATTATACTCAAATCTAATCGACCTTTCGTTTATGTATGCTTGTCATAAACGCCAGTCACACTACTCAGCTATAATCGAACCTTGAGTTAAGACTACTTAAGTAGACAGTAGGTGTACAATGCACTTTAATTTATATGAGACGACACAGCAGGTGTCTATTCTCCCACTCAATATAAGAATAGAAATTTAAATTGCTAGCCAACTGTACTATTGTCTGTCATTATTAACTGCACAGTATTGGCTACAGCTTGAGCTGAAGTTTCAAATGCATTACGAACTGCAAAAGCTTCTTGGGATATTATATTTCATGCATTATATTATTTTGTTCAGTTGATAGTAACCGTAGCTAGCTCAAAGAAGCTTACTTTAAAGCGACCAAATATAGTATTATTTATTTTTTACATAATATTGTTTGTCTCTTTTTACACGTTGGTATTAATGTCAAATTCAAAAACTACTTTTTCGAAAATTTTCAACGAAACACAATTAATTCTGTCATGATAACTCCGAAACCATACACAACCTACCAATAATAATGGGACTACTACTTTAATATTGTTATTCACCTCAGACTGAACGTAATTTACTCTTATAGGTATCCTGATTCCAGACAGTGTCAAGTACTTTATGAAGGTTCCCCAAGGCCACATGTCTTCACCCGTTCTGGTGCCACTCAATGACAAAGCCTTTTCTCCTCTTGGAGGATTTATACGGTAAGATTCAATTTATGAAAATAAATCATAATTCATTTTCAGAATTGTACAATTGTGTTTCTCGCCATGGTATTACGAGAATATTACCCCCATGTAATCAATCAACCACTTGATAGCAAATTGTAATTACGTACTTACATATAAGTGACTAGATATTCATCACATAATCAGTGAAACACTTCTCTGGCTTATAAGGGTCATGAAACTCTACCACTATAATCATGTAAGATCTACAAGGCCTTACAATCCAATCTTCATACAAGCATTAATTGTACAGTACGTATTTTATTGAGTTTAATTTCGGTACCTATGGTCTTACACCATAGGATCGGGTCATAAAATTTAGGTTACTCTTACTGTCGTTGTTCAGATCAAGAAAATGTGTACTCTACTCTGCCTACTCCTTGAGACAAGGGCATACGGCATAATAATGTGTATTTTCAAACTTTGATTATTCATACAGTACACAATATTTTTTAAAGAACTCGTTTCATTTCGAAATATCTCATTGTACCTTTCAGGTACTACAAGGAAGTGCCGCCTATCCCCCAAGCGTGGTGAAAAATTTACCGTTGTAAGTATGAAAAAATAAACTTTACTGCGGCCGGTGTAATAAAATGTTTTATTTTAGACTACTTTTGCCTGACCGTAAAATGAATAAGGTATGTATTACGGTACGATACTCTATAGGTACTTTAATAATGTAGGTACGGAAGATATATTTTGTGGATTCAGGGCCCTCCTAGACAGCAAAATATCTCGCTATTATTGGAGGAAAAAATGAGAGATTATAGAATTTTGTGGGACAATAGTCTTTAAAATGGGAAAAAGTCATCTTTTTTTGGAGAGTTATTGCCAAATTATACCGAAATTACGTTGGAATATAAAAGGTCTATTTTATACACAATGACTTCAGTGACTCAAAATTACCGGTTTATTTTTTTTTTTTGTGACAAGGAACGTATTGTACTGACAATATGTTATATCACTTTGATAATGGCCTGATTCATAGTTGGTACTAACCGTCGCTGTTTCACAAATGCAAATCGCTCTGAGCGATATGGTCGCCTTTTGCAATTTTACTATTGTCAATTTAACTTTTTCTAATGCACAGTGTGCACTTGCAATAAAGAGTCCGTTCTTACATTCATCACCCACAACACTACCTTTTCTTCAGACGCTAGCTAAAAATGAATCAAGAACGGTAGTTAAAATCAAATCGGTAAAATAATAAATATCGGTACATAAGTTCTACTAAAGTTTGACGTCCACAAATAATCCTACTACGGAAACGCATGCGACAAACTCAGCTATGTCGGTGAGCGATCGCTGGTACTGTCCTCTTGGCGTTGCGCCAGCGCAGCTATACCTATCAGCTCTATAACGGGAAGAAACAATAAAAAAACGGACTTCCTGCTAGAGCGTAACCACAAAGAGACGCCTGATTCACGCCTATTTAATAAGTAGTTGGAGTATGTCACCGGACCTGAATTCCATAATCGGTGACACGCTTATCAATACATAGTATAAAACAAAGTCGTTTCCCACTGTCTGTCCATATGTAAATTTTAGATTTTATAACTAGGCACACGGATTTTGATACGGTTTCCCCTAAAGTAGAGTGATTCTTAGGAAGGTTTATATAATACATGTTATAATAGGAGAGAAATGCTGTTAATATGTATATTGACAAAACAACGTTACCCGGGTCAAATAGTTTTTATCTGAAAATATTCAATCATGCGCACAGTATACCCTTTTTTCGAAAGGAAATCCACGGGAGAGACTGGATTATGTCGGGTTCTCACCAACTAAAACTCCTTATTATAAAAGAGTCTATAGTTTTATTCGTTACTAATCCACGAACTTACATATTTGGAACCAGTCAATGTCAAAAAGAGGAACAGAAGAGGGGAGACAATAGCAGTCATGTTCAGTGCGCCCCAGGATCTTTCAAGTTCAATTGTTTCACAATGACTTAATACTGGTATTATAATAGTGACGATTATCATTCATTGCTGTTTATTGTTGCACTACAAAAACTATTGTTACTTCAGAACCAGAAATGCGACAGCCTATTTGAGACACTTGTGACGGTAATTAGTAAAATCGAGATGCAGTTCGAACCAGTTATAGATCTCTAGTAAATCAGTCAAGTATATTTAGATAATGTAGTCGACACCGACGACGTGCAGTCTGGTGTCCATTGCGGTCTACGCCGCAAAATTGCACTCGGTTCAATAACCTTTCAGTTATTCTTGAAGACGGTTCAGAATGATTTTCGAAACCGTGTTTATGATCTTTCTACAAATGGTGGAACGGATGATTGACACGGCGGGGACGACGCAGCGGAAAGTAACACACACACACAATTTTGTAAAACATAGGCAAGTGCTCTCAAACCAAACCTTTTTTTCTCTTTTCAAACTAGAGCTCATCATCCCACCAGAAAACTCACGAGAATATTTAGTTCGTGGCCTCAATAAGGATCTCGAAAATCTAGTTTATGTTCGCATTTTAGCAAAGTTTATGAGCGTATTTATACAACGTATACTCGTAATAGTAAACTACTCGGAGTTGTTTGTTAACATGGATTACCAGTAAATTGCGACAATATCGTCGATAGGGAAACATCAGAAGGCTGTGTATCCACTACTTATTATTTATATTTGTATTATGTATTTCGATTCAGAAACGATTACAAAGTAAAAGCTAAAAGTAGAAGTACGTCATGCGAGTGATAATTATGTGGTAATACGATTCTACATCTCTCATAATTTTCAAATAAAATCTCAAGGCATTCTTTCACAAAATTAAATACGCTAAAGGAACTACCTAGTCTGTAAACTATCGTGTGTTGTACAAATTAGCATAAGTCGGCATTACTGATTATGATAGAAAAATAAGTTGTTACTAGTGTTGGTACGGTACACGATCGAGTTACAAAGAGATTTTGGCCTCAAATTTTTTAGTTCACTTTGTCAGACTGGATCGGAGGTGACTGTTCTAATATTGAGACAATTACCTACCTACCCACTTGGAAAAATCATCACGTACAGACAGACAAAAGCTGGTTGTTGTCTATGAGTCAGCCGCCAATTTGAATTTAGAATACGGTTGAAGCCGTTGGAAATGAGACGGTTACTAATTTGCTGTGGATCGAATTTGATAAAGAAGTATATCAGTTACGGGTACTTTCCGCAATATTACTTGACAAATTCGTTCGAATATATTTTTATATTCTCAACGGGAGTTGGCAAAAAAGATACATGACGCGATAATACTGGTATAAAACTTTAACTGCGGTTTTAATAAAGCTATAGCAGTTATACCAGCTGGTGCTCTGGTAGAGAAGGTCCCAAAAGCTGATCATATATTGTATGCTTAATACGGACACTGGTCTAAGTTGATATACTTACGTCACGCGGTAAAAAATAAAACGCAATAGGAAACACTTACTTATTCGAGACATAATTTTACTTTTCATTAAAAAATCTAGGGAATCATTTTCGTTTATCACAGGATAATAACTAAATAACGTTATTCAAAAAGAATGCGATTCAGAATTTGATAAGACGCAGATGATGTAATAATTTTTAGAAGAGACACGTTTTGTGCATAAACACGTGGGGAAAATAAATGTTCCTTGGTCACAAAACACGTGATTAAATTAGGAAGGAAGCCAACAATGTGCAGAAACCGTCATGTTAATCCGTCTAACTGAGAATCTACAACAAAACAATACACCGTTACTTATGTACTTAAACGGTAACACGTCTTTATTTACCACCTTTGTTGCGACCACTTTTTATCATATAAGACAAGTATAATATGTATTCTACTAATCTATATATATAAAAGAAAGTCGTGTTAGTTACACTATTTATAACTCAAGAGCGGTTCAACTTATTTGGCTGAAAAATGGTGGGGACGTAGCTTAGATACAGGAGATGGGTATAGGATACTTTTTTATCCCGTTCCTGTGGGACGCGTCGCTATATAGTGTGTTATAATTTCTATGATGTTTTAATACTGAAATCGCCGGGCATCCACAAGTATTATATTATTTCGGGATAAGAATGCTGTTTGATCTTTGCGTATCATAAAGCTATGTTTTACAAATCCCGCGAATAGGAGAAAACGTAATATGATAAAACACTACGTTCTCGGAAAGAATTGGAATTTCCTATTTATTTTTTAGACTAAGCATCTCTTATAGAAATAGTATTTTGCTGGAAAAGCACTTTACATATTCATACAGTACTGTAATTACTATAATTACGTAGATAGTATATAATTATGAATCCTACTTAAATATGTATTTCTTTCATAGAATTTAATAAAAAATTCAAATAACTACCAACCTACCTACTTCATTATGCCGACACAAATTGTTACTGTAAGAATGTAATGTACTTTACCTAAAAGGTCAATAAGTGACAGCTTTTCTATCATTACAATTATTTGAATTCCACTAACCCAGATAAATTATTAAGGCCTAGAAAGTTACGTATCGATTATATTGACGAATGAATAAAATAGTGTATACTTTTACTGTACTTTGAATGGATTAATGTTTGGAGGTTTGTCCTTCTTTTACACAAAATCACTGAACGTATTTTGACTATGGAGTACTGTTGCTTATTTAACTCCAAAATAGCAAGCAATTCGTAGTGTGCATATTTTGTACGACAGTTTCCCGTAATAGGTCACGAAACTACTATAATATGGTCGGAAGCCAAAATCTACTATGACATTAATTATTATTGCAATAAAGTAGGGTGTACTTTACGTCTTTTAATCCGAAAGGTGGTAGAGGCACTTGCTAAGCAAATGCCCATTGTTCAAGTGGCACGATATTTAACCAGACGTGACCCCATCATGACAGGGGGTGTGCCCTAATGCAATTAAGTTATTGATTAAAAATAATAGATTGAAAAAATTTAATGTATGAAGCTGTCCAATGCCTCTATTTTCAAGCTAGAAATGGCTTAGAAGAAATAATTTCTGTCAAGGTCCTGTCATTCTCACGAAATATAAAAAAATAATAAAATATTTTTTAATTCTGCGGGATTCTACTCCTAGCTCTTATTGAATATGTGAATAAAAAGTCTACAAACAATGTTCCTTTCTGTAGTACGTCTTCCAGTCGAGATTCATCTGCCTCTAGGACGCCGGTCGATTCGATTCACACACACCTACATAAGCTGCAGCTGAAGCATTTGTTATGTACGCCTGAGTGTTTTATGTATTGTATTTAATATTATTTATGTAGGTTTAATATCAGTCTCTTGTATTCTAGTTTTTTGGGTTATGGTCTATGTGTGAAATGTCCCGGTATACTATATTACGTGTACAAAATGTGTCCGGTACACAACAACAAAAGTTCTCCTGGGGTAATTCTAATTCATATGTACGGTAAGCATGCAGAGCGAAATAGGTACAATTGGTAATAATCCAACGGGATAATATGTCCCCACAGTACACGATAAAGCGGCCATGAATGCTTCCCGTCCTGTAAAGGCCATACAGTGACGCAACTTTACAAATTTATTTTACACCAACCAAAGGACTTGATTATGGACCACGATTAATACAAGGCCAGTGATGAATTAGGAGTGGTGGAGTGCTATGGGACGGATCATTTGCAATTGTTTTGGATTAATTTTAATACAAGTATTATTCAAGTTATTGATTTGAATATTTTGAATGTATGCTCCTTCTCACTTCTGATATTCTTCCCGAATATATATCCTTTGTTTTCTAAAGCTTTAGAGTGAAATTACCAAGGACTTTAAAAGAAGAAAGTTACTAGAAATTACGGCAACTACTTAGTAAACTATTATTAGTATTTTCGCTAACAACCATCAATTAGTTCGAAAAACAAACACTAAACATTATACCGCGCGTGAGTTGCCACGATTAATAGGTATATCAAGGTTATCGTGCCACTTGAAAGTAAATAAACACTGTGCAAACAATAAATCAAACTTTTACTAAATAAATATTATACAAATTTAAATCATTGTCGACAAATAGGCAGAGTTATACTTTACGCTAGTTATAGGTACATATTTTTATTACATATTAAGTTATAACTAAGGTAGCGTTTGCGTGAACTCAGATTCATTATTAACCATGTAATCTCTCATGCATCTAACAATGTACAATGATTTTAAAGTAGGTCGCAGTCGAAACTAATCTCTGAATTATAATCCACTGAATGCCTAGTTGAAAATATCGTAATATTTGCTCAGTCTTTAACTTTTAGTTATTTACGAGTATACGCCTTCTTATTCAAATTAAATAATATCACAAGTAGGATACAAAAAATACACTTACGCCATTTAATCCCAACGCGGGACAAGCAGAGGCACATGCTAAGCAAACCTAAGGTTCACCAAGCGTATTTGTAGTGGTCAACTGTACTGGCCCGTTGGTGTAGTGGCCAACATGTCTGCCTCTATTCCGTAAGGTCGTGGGTTCGGTTCCCATCGCTGACAGGTACTTGTCGGATGTTTAAGTCTGTGTGTTTTATTTATCAAGTATGTATTCAAAAAAGAAAAAAATATCTAAGTAAGTATAGTATAAGTATATGTCGTCTGAATTCCACAACACAAGTGCTTTAACTACTTAAAATACGATGTTGATGAAGGCAATGTGTGTGTAGTTGTAAAAAATATATATTTATATTATAACCCAACGTGATAAGACATACCAAAAGATATGTGAACACAGTCACGTTCCGTTATAAGTAGGTTGGTCACCTCTTCAAATACTAGAGTAATCATTTTAGTAGTAAAAACATAACTAAACAGAAAAAAAGAATTAGAAACATGCAAGTACCAACATTACAGTTCAGTAGGTACATAGGTAATCAGTTTTCAAAGAGAATCCAGTACATCGTAGCCCGCAATTCTGTGAATATATTTACGATCGTTGGTCCACTTGCGATGTGGGTCATCCATCGCCAATGAATGGTTACTCGCACATATGGAGGATTGCAACATAAAGCCGCCCGCGCTAACGTCAACCCATTCTGAGGTAAAGTCTACATAAGCTATTTATATTTTGTTTTGTTGACTCGGTTAGATTTGGTACCTACTGCTTTTGTGCAATACTACTTAATGTAGGCTGACGTACGTATGTATTTTCAACTAACTGACCCGGTGCACGTTGATTTGCCAATACTTATACTTTACATTACTCACAGTGTTCCCTGCTATCATGTACTTATGTATTATACATATCCTTACTAATATTATAAATCGGAAAGTGAGTATGTTTGTTTGTTCCACTTTCACGCCGTAACTACTGAACCGATTGCTTTGAAATTTTGCATACGTAAAGTTAGAAGTCCGGATTAAATAATTGGGTACTTTTTATCCCGGAAAAAATTGATATTCCCGAGGAAAACTTAGATTTTTCCGTAGGAATGATAAGATAGTTGTCCTTTATACTGCAATATAACCGAAGTCCACGGGGGGAAAGCCGCGGGCGGAAAGCTAGTAAATAATAAAATTGGCCTACCTACACAATTTGTGTTGTTAGTGCCAAAAACGGAGAAGTATTTACATACAAAATGTGAAACAGCGTATGTGTCATATTTGTAAAATAATTCGTCTTAATTAATAAAACTGTATTATACTGTTGCTTGTTCATGATTTGTCGACAAGTTGACAAGCATTACTTGAACAAAATACTATAATGGGTGTTTCAGAAAAAATAAATTATTTGATGAACTTAACACACACAAATATGGCAAAAAAAATACAATTCTATGTTATTGTTTGTGGTGTATATTATTATAGTGTTAACCACAATGTCAAGATACTTAATAAACATAAACATAAAAGGTTTTTGTGACAGACCGATTACTCATCAGCAGTCACACCACTTTCAAGCGAGGATGATATCAATCCCCAGTTGTTATTTGTATAATTGTTCAAAAGAATTGTTACAAGATAATGTACTATTTTGTACTACTTAACACTAACCTGTGAAATATAATTTTCTATGCTTAGCACTATGAAAACATAATGTAATTGTCTTTTTTAGGATTGCTTCATACATTTTGTCCTATGTTTTTATTCAATACTATTAAATCAATTCCTTGAAAACTCTATTACCTCATCTACTATGCATTCATTAAAAATATTAAGATGTTAATAGTTAACATGGCGGTTAATTTCTTTACCTAATTCATTAAGTTAGAACAGGACTAATAGATCTCAAAAAGTAGTCTAAATTAATTACCAAATATGAACTATCTGATTGGAATTGTTAACATTAATTAGTTGGTCAATGTTTGAACTTCTCATGTAAATAGTCATTAGTTGCAGTATGGACAAAATATTTTTAATCACAACAAAAAAGTAAGGATGGCATACATAGACAACTAACACACACTGGCATATAGGGCAACTAGTACTAATTTATGATTATTCATAAAATCTAGTCCAATTTTGAACATGGAGTTGACAGAACCACTGTATTTCTGTATGTATCTTTGCAATTCTAGATTGATGAAAGCAGCTAACCAAAGCTGATTAAAATATGGTATAGAAACATCTAATGCACCAACCGAATTGCTATAGATTTACCAATTGGTACTGGTTACCTTGTATCATTATGTGTAGACCCTAAGAAAGAAAAAGTTATTGTGATAAAGTAGCTATTAGTTATAAATGGCTGAGTAAAATTTTCAGCCAGAATCCAGTATAAGCCAAATACCTCTTTGATAATCTATATATGTATATAAAAATCAATGCCACTTTTCATTGTAATGTTATACCTAACTCAACAATGCCTTTAACGACTTGGCAAATTTTTGGTTTTGCTCTTTTGATTTATTCGTGGAAGTCCAGAGGTTTGTATGTAGAGAAAATTTTAAAAAGCGACATCCACTGCTGGACACTGGCCGCCCTGGAGGTTACACTTATTTTATATTCATATTTAATAGTTAAGACAAAACAACGTCTGTTGGGTCAACTAGTCTTTTATAATGCACTAGTGGATGCCCTGCGATTTCATCCGCGCAGTTTAGTAATACCAGCATCCCAAATTACAAGTGTCTAACTTAAGTGATTTAGATTTTTCATACAAAAGTATTTTCCCGTTCCTGTGGGAATTTCTGGAATTCCTTACTTAGTGCACCCCTACGGTACCTAAGCTACGTCCATTCCAAATTTCAAGTGCCCACATTTGGCCATATGGGCTCTGCATTGATATGTCAGTCAGTCAGTCAGCTTTTCCTTTTATATATTTAGATAGATACGGAAAGGAGCAACAAGTTAGATCAAAATCAATACATAGTATAGTACAAATCGCCTCCCACTCACGGTTCCTATGTATGCTTAGAACTTTAAAAGTATGAAACAGTTTTTCATGCAGTTTTCTTTGACAGATGAAGTAGTTTTTGAGGAAGGAAGCATAGAAACACTGGTAATAATGTTATTCAATAAATAAATAAATTGGCAAATAAAAGTTTGCAACGTGAGCTTGCAGGACCTAAGATTAAAATATCTCTTGTAGGAGATAGATTCTGTGTACAATTTAAAATTTACAGTGCAAGTCAGTTAAAAAAATACTTCAACCTTATTCTTGAAATTAGGGATTACCTACTTAAAAATTAGCCTTACCATGTCTTTCTGATAGTAAGTAATTTCTTTGGTATCTTTCCATTAGCATCAGATACAACTGCAAATCTGTCGCTAAAACTTCTTTTAACTTCTGGCAAAATCTTTTCTGCAGAGCTGAGTTTAATGCCCCGTACAGACTTTCTTAGAAATAATTTTCTTTTGTATGTAAACTCGCTTTCTTCCTCGTCTTCCTCATCTAACACTGGTTCAGGAACTGACAAGTGTCTTGATGGTTTTCGTTTTATCACACCATCTCTCTGGTTGGCGTAAGTGTTCTCTTCTGATTTTCTATATTCTGGAGATTTATCGCAGCTGTTACCATTAGAAAAACCCTGGACAAAACACAGCATGATCTCGTCTGAATATGTGTCCTTCATGCCCACTCAATAATTCATGCCACAACTCAATTAGATTCCTTCGAACAGGTTCCAGTCGGAGGTCATTGAGATGCAGTTTCGAGCATATCGGCTGTTTACCTACTTTTACTGCTGAACTAAATTAATCAACCTTGTCTTCAAAAACAAGTCTGATGTCCAGTGAACTTGGGTGTTAGGGTGAAACCTTTCCGATTGGTAGAAGCACTGACAACTTTTGATCTCCAAATTATTTCACAACAGTTAGAACGTCACTATTTCTCACGCAGTTCCACTTATTTCTTAAAATTTCGCACAGTATTTGTAAAGAAACAACAGTCCAACAAGAACAGCTTGCAGCCTTCTCGTCTTGAATGAAAGTTTTATGACACTGGATAATTCGTTCGGAAATACGCGCGAGAGAAAATATTATGTTTTTTCCGTTCGGGACATGCACACGCGACCGCACCAAATAGTCGCAATAGCCAAACTGAGTGACTGACTGAACTGTTGCGGTGCGGTTACTGTGCTACAGTCCGACGCCCGCCGCCGCCGCCGCCCGCCGCCATCGCCATCACATCACCATTTTAAGTTTATGGAGGAACTAATAAAATTGCGAATTACCTATTTACCTACCTATCTTTTTGATACGTTTTATGGAATACCTAGGTAGAGCCTGGACAAATACACTGTTGACCTACTTATTTCCTGTTCCGGAAACGACATAAATATTTGTCTACTACTTATGAACATATTAAAGAGATAAAAGTAGGTGTAATACGTATCTTCGCCACACCTTTCGGTATCAGGACTGACCAAGGCGAACTTATAGAGGGTTTAGCATCACCACTGGTTCCCGGCTTCCCGAGTTGCCTTTTTTTCTATTTTTTTCCGTGGTGAAGTACGTTATAGGAGAACGGCAGGTTAATGTGGGACTCGCACACACTAATATCCCACGGTGGTGACCGCTCGCGCGTTTTTGCCGGTCTTTGTCCGGACCAGCGGACCAGCCTGAGCCATGTCCCGGGTCCCAGAGTTGCTTAGCCGTCCACAACAAGGTTTCTACCCTCAGAATAACTAAGTAGGTATACACCAGAACGATCCAGGTTCAAAAGGGCCCTTTCAAAGTGTAGTGTGTAATCGGGACAGTCGAGTCCAAAGTCTTTTAACATGTTGAACTATATAGACTGCTGAATTGGGCTCCGCTAAAAAACAAATGATGCTGTCCTGTGTGCCCGAAATTCGCAAAGCTAAAGCTGGGATCACATTCCACCACTAAATACTTATTACAAATTAAATTGTTTTCTAGCCACTTCTAATAACAATTATTTTTTTTACGATTTCACAATTTTTGCAAGCCATTTTGGAAATGTTGCAAGGTGGTCAAGTAATTTTTTTTCTAACAATGGTACATTATTATTTTCTACCAATGATGGATTACATGTTCATAGGTAGTCTGAGTTTCTACTCGAAGTTCACAAACTGTGAGAACCATTTAAAGGACGGATGGCTGGATGGCTGACAAAATGCCAGAAGGTGACGCCGGACGGCTAGTCACCTTCTGGAATTTTGTTAGTGTATAAGAAGGTATAGCAGGCAGACCAGACAGGGTGTCATTACCACTTATTCCACAGCTTAGATTACCATTCCATATTTCACACTATAGTCCTAAGTTTTAACAGTAACCATTTTTTTATATGAGCGACTGATACAATCCGAGAACTGGCGAAGACTTTTCAACAAAAAACACCAAGACTACTACAAATTTTCCAAAAGAAATCCATACTATCATTATAAAGCTGAAGAGTTTGTTTGTTTGTTGAACGCGCTAATCTCAGGGACTTCTGGTTCTAATAGAAATTGTTTTTTTGTGTTGAATAGACAATTTATCGAGGAAGGCTTTAGGCTTTATAAGACCCTAATAGTTGCAACTATTAGGAGCGAAGAAATAATGGAAAATGTAAAAAAAAACAGGGGAAATGATTCATCCTTGAGGGCATCCGTTGCGTGCGTTGCGAAAACAGTTCAAGATATCAAAAATGTCCACGACAGTAGTATATGTCTATCTTTTAAGATTAATTCACTAGAACCGTTTTTATGGTAATCAAATTTGATCGAAATTAATGCATTATTTGTTTTAATATTAAAAAGAGGAATGAATTGTATGTAGGTATGTTTGTAACGAATAAAAGCTATTAGACGAAGGAACGAAAAAAATACGCGAGTAACACCGCGCGGTACAGCTGGTGCTAAAATAAAATAGAAGCCTACATATTACCTACCTAGCTTAGCATTTTAGTTAAAACCATACCTATGCGATTCTTCTGTTCTAATCCAATTGGTAAGTGTGTAAATGAGATGGCGTGTTGCCTAAATATGGCGCGTGCAAAAAAAACTGCAGAAGTTTTGTTTTTGTTCCAATACTGCGTCAGCGTTCACCAGTAAGTAGGTGATTCTCGGAAACGGCCCATGTGTGAACATGCCTTGAATCCATACTACTAATAATATTATTGTTTACTTCATGCTTAGACTTCATCTAACTATATTTTTAATACATGCCTGCACCTACGTTTTACGCTAGAACAATATTGTTTATTTACTCATTATTACTCACGTTTAGCGTAGGTATGTGTTGAGAGAAAAACATTAAATAGGTACTTACAAAAAGTGTTACTTGTTTTTTTTCCGGGAACTCGTAAAAAGTTGAGTGCTCACCTCACTCAGAGGTGTAAACTTCCAGTCATTATTAGAATTTTATAGGTCTCGATCATACCGATCACCTAAAAGTGGAATTGCTGACAAGCCCTGTTAGAGCTAAGGCCATCTTTAAAAAAATAATTGACCTAAATAACATATAGAGACTGTCAGATACAGTACAACTTCTGTCTACAGCTTGTCCGAGAGGATCCGTATTCCGAAACTCTCCTTAAAGATATATTCTGTTCAAGTAACGCATGTCTTCTTATATGTTTCAAGGCAAATTTTCCTCAAGCGACACTTGACTTAATTGCCTAGTGATTAAAATTTCAAAATACGGACCTTACTGACTTGCAATCGGGACCTTCATCATCATCATCATCATCAGCCCATACTTGTCCACTGCTGGACATAGGCCTCTCCAATTGCACGCCACTGTGATCTGTTTTCGGTTTCTCACATCCAGCAATCGGGACCTTGTGGTTCTCGAATCCACCGGCCTACCATATTACCGGTATTTTTGCATATGATTGTCTACCACGGTGGGTACGGTGAAGGAAAACATCGTGCTGCAACCCGCATACGACAAGGTGTGTGAGTAAATCTTATGGTGTGTGAGTAAAGCCTCTACGCCCACCCCCTATCGCGCTGAGTTACGAATTGAATACGCTTGGTAAACCGTTGGTTACGTGCTTAACAAGTTTCTTCTCAACTCAACTCGCGTATTTTGTGTGACCTACTTTTTTTATGATGATTGACGCGAATGTAGAGACAATACATATCGTTTAGCAAAAAACAAAGATAAGTACCTACTTACTAGTTTAACTTCAAACTCATACTACATACCTACCAGCAATGTTAATACAGAAAATAAAACAAAAACAGAAAACTGCACACTGCATCTCTCATCCACTCTGCATGGATTACGCGCGGTTTATCCTGTACCCTAGGAATTTGAGCATAAAATTATCCTATGTCCTTATGATGATAATCATTTTAATCTATACGTATGCTCCCACCAAGTTTCTTCAAAATCCGTTCAGTAGTTTTTCCATGATTACGTAGTCATGATAGTAATAGATGAAATCCCTGACCTTGTGTACAAAATGATTGCTCCAGTAACCTACCTGATCCCTAACTAAATATAAATTAGGTAAACATTCCATTAACTATGTGGCTATCCAGTATCTATCCAAAAATAATTAGGTTATCTTCTTATCATCACTTTCTTCTACTTCATCTTCATTATCGCAAACGGCTATCAGGAGGCATAAAACTTTAAATACGTATTATTATTTACTTACTTCAAGATACGTTAACGCTGAGCATTTATGCACAATGGTTTTAAAATTTCGTCTCTACCTATTGATTTTGAGTCTGCACCTAGACATTTGGCAAGCGTTGCAAATCCTTCAATGAATCTTGGCAAGGAAAAACTGTTTTCCAAAATAGTTTATCTACTTACCGTCTGCGGCCCAAGAATATTTCCGGTGAGATGCTCCTTTTACCCTTCTGCCATATTTGTTTTACGGCAATTAGGGGTAAAGTGTCCCTACGCAAGTGTAAATTGAAATGATGTTTTGTACGTCCATCTTTGAATTCGAACATTAATATTGCAGACACTTTGTTGCAGAGAACTTGAAAAATGACACAGCTTATAACAAGTCTACTGTATATGATGTTTGTAATTGTACTGAGTCGTTTTGATACAACATTTTATCATGCGACGTACCATTTTCCTAGTAAAGTATTTACTCTTTGAGATAGCGCTTACCTTTATTTGCATAATGTTGTATACATAGGTACTTAATACCACTGTCAATGTGTTATATATTTTATAAATTAAAAACGTATACGTACTTATACGTACTACAACTATTTACTTATAATAATTCATCATTAATGTATGAAATGTGATGAAATAACTTTGGATCGTTCTCCGAAAGAAAAAAGAATGAACACAAAAGGAAAAGATAGAAGACAGAGGTATGCACATGAGGAACTCTATCTTCTAAAAAAGAGGAAGGTCAGGAAGGGCATGATGGGTTTTTTTGCCGAAAATCTTACTGTCGGGCTAAAGGTTAATTTACATGGTCCCTAGCTAGATTTTATTGTCTCTAACGTAGAATAAAGACGCTAAATTTTGAAATAGGATTAAAAAGACGCAATTTTTAGGTCTTTAACGAACAAGACAGTGCATCCGCCTAAATAGGTCTGGAAGTGATCTGGTTGTGAAAAGTTAAAGGATAAATCTAACCCACTTTTAATTATGATGACATGATTGCAAACTGGGTCCGTAATGCGGAATTTTCCATTCAACTATGACAGATTTTCGTTCCTACTTGGGACAATAATGTAGAAATAAATACACTTCACGCTTTTTAATCTTAAATATTGTTTTATATTGAGGGTGATTAATGACAGAAGGAGACATTTTTAAATAATTGTTAGGTAAGTGAAAAAATGTGCTAAGCAAACCTA
>SJJU01009280.1:0-10224 GCA_012932125.1 Conopomorpha cramerella | reverse complement strand
CCAGAAGGACATATACAGACCAGATTGGTGATGTCCTGGCCGAAGGTGGCGTGAAAAATACTCGAAACCGGAGGTCATGTATGAAAAGATGTATGAATGTAGATTAAGCGAAAGGGGTATGTCAGGATCGTGACAAATGGAGATCTGTAGTCTCTGCCTACCCCTCTGGGAGACAGGCGTGAAGTGTATGTGTGTATGTATGAATAAGAAATATTCCCTTTTTGAAGTAGCTTCAAAAGACACACTTTACGCATAATATCAGAGTTCAGGCGCACTCTATGCCACAAATGCAAACAGCACCTTGACCTCCAAAATAAATATCCCATTCGGATGTTAATGAGCCGCTTTATTACATGTTAACACTATTTACATAAATAAGTTCGCTTGTTACCATTGTAAGGCCACGATCGTATTATTGTGTGTTAGTTTTCTTTGTTATTGACTGATGTAATATTTAAAAATAAACCGGTCAAGAGCGTGTCGTGCGGTTCGTCTTGTAGCGTCCCTTAGTAACTTGCTTTCTGTTATGTTAGATACCTACAGTATTTTCAAGTGATAGATTTTATCAATCAATAAAGACATAGTATAAAACAAAGTCGACTGCCGCTTCCTGTCTCTGCTTAGATATTTGAAACTACGCTACAGATTTTATTGAGGTTTTATTTGGTAGATAGAGTGATTCTTGCGGAAGGTTATTATGTACTATAATATTTGCATATAATAATAATACCAAAGGAACATTGTCAATAATGTATATTGCAAAACTAATGATTGCTCTGTCAGTGGGTTTTTTTAAATGAAAAAAAAATATAATTTAAAAGCGAAGCGAAAAGCACACAGTTCACCAAGCGTATTTAACCCAACGTGAAAGGTAAAGCCCTTTGCTTTCATGGGCTCTGAAAATAAGATCTATTAGTATACGCCTAGTAATAGCTGGTCTTGAACCTACAACCTCCCGATTCAAGTCTCAGTATACCGTCCACTGTGCCACAGACGCTCCGAGACAGACACGAAACTCTGAACCAACGCGAAAAAAAATCGTACAAAAAATTGTGTAATACCAGTAGCGAACTTTCAGCGAGTTATCTGTTTTATATCTTGCTGTCCTGCTCGTAACGATACAGTATGACAGAGAGAGTAAGCTAGCCACGGCTATCTGCGACTCCGCTTGGAAGAAATGGCAGAATACCAAACCGTACAGCTGTGCAGCCGTTCTGTTAAACTTCGACGTTAGCCGCGATAAAGTATCATTGAACCCACACGCAAGGTCATGACTGTGTTAACGTTTGTTTTAGCGTTATCGGAAATCGTTTTGTAATGTTTTTATTTAACTGTAGATTTAGACAAAGAAATGTATCAATTTGTTTCCTTTTTAACGGCGGTAACTGATTAGATTATCGGTTTTGTAATACTAGATTAAGTCTGTTTTGTTTGCAAATATTACACGTTGAATGACATAATAAGGTCAATCGTAATTAAAGATGAGTATAATTATCTTTGTTCTTCTAGTTAATACTATTACGTAAATAAAAAAAATATACTTCACAAGCGGGTTAGGCAGAGGCACTTGCAAAGCAAAAGCCCACGGTATACCAAGCGTATTTAACTTGTGACAGGGGGTGAGCCCATCGGCGTTGGCGGGTTTTGTCACAAAGTTGTCCTTCACATTGCGAACGTTGCATTGCGTACGTTGGCTCTGAAAAAGACTACCATTGGTAGTGCATGTAGCCAGTACCATGCCCAGTAGCCAGACTAGAACCCGCAACCTCATGATTGCAAGTCAAGTATCCGACCAAATTTACCACAGGCGCTCTTACTATTACGTAACGTATTTTAAAAATGAAACAATCGAAGAGGGAAAACTGCTCTCGTGTGCAAAAATTCCGTGGGTAATACATAATTTTGTGTACACAGCACTGCTAAATATCTCATAATTGAGGAGAGCTAGTTAAGTAGAAGTATGACGGTATATAGATGACCAATTAATAAAGGTGTGAGTGAGCCAGCCACGGTCATTTGACCTTGAACCTAGGATATCCTTTACTAGGTGACAATAGCTGAAACCCAGTGGCGTGCACACCATATAGGCAAAAAGACACTGCCTACCTTAGTATTTTGGTCACCGGACCTAATAATACAGTTAAAGCTTGATCTTTTTTTTTGTTGTACTCACGTCATAGGCTAACGAAGGTCCTGTGTTTTGTGGGTGAGTAGATATTTAGGTACTTTATATTTCGTAAAGACAAGTTACCTATACTATAGGTGTCAATCCTTGGTGATTACTGCCTACCTTGTCGTAAAAGTTAGTGCACTCCACTGCTGAAACCTATACTTTTTACAACAATATGCCATGCGTCAGTACATCATTAAACTACGAGTATGTTGCAGGCAGAATTGCTCTACTAAATACTCTATGCCGGTCATTTAAGAAGAAATACTATGAAAACTATAAATTACCTTAAATTAAATTAACTATAAATTTTATGTATATAAATTGTATGTAATTGTGTATATATATTAGTGTGTCAATATAGATTAATAAGTATCTATCTAGGTTTTTCTTCTTTTTCTTTGTGATATATTGGGTATGTGTGCATTTATATATATATATGCTATTTTATGCTTACGTAGATATATAATTATAAATGTTCGGTTATGTCAATTGTATTTCTGTGTGTACCTACTTAGGTTTTTTATTGTATTTACTTACATTTTTTTTAATACTGACCCGCAGCTATGTTCTCCCATGTCGTGAGGTTGACTGGTAGAGAAAACTTTAGTATTAAGTCCACTCTTTGTACTTTTGGTGCAATAAAGTATTAAATAAATAAATACGACAAAGTAGTATAAAAATATAATTATTTTAACGCGCCAGACAAACACGTGAACTACGTGAATTTAATTTTAAGTACGTACCCTATTTATTTGTGAACCGCAAAATATTACCGTCCGGCCTAGAGGTAGACCACTGCCAAACCGAGGTGTGTTTTTAAAACAAAATGCGATTTATAATAAAATGAATTATTCAAGACCGAGCACGATTCACCGAATCGGACATTTTACTGCCTATACGAATTTATGGAGGAAATTTTACTGCGAAAACAACAATTTTGAATTACTTTTTCTGGATTTCGGCGTTGGTATCCGCAGTTTATCTCGTTGTCATGGGATTTTTGGGATATAATATCGCTTGTAAATATATCTTTGTAACTGTAAAATATGTTTGTTATCAATCTAGTAGTTTTTAAGTTTATTTGTAACATACATACATACATATTTGTAACTACATTATTGTAACTACATTATTGTAACTACATTATTGTAACTACATTATTGTAACTACATTATTGTAACTACATTATTGTAACTACATTATTGCAACTACATTATTGTAACTACATTATTGTACATACATTATTTGTAACTAGCAAAAATATAAAATTAAATTTTTACTCGTTGTAATATTAGTAGTCAGCATCTGTGGTCCAGTTCCTGGGATAATTGACTTGCAATCGGGAGGTCGCGGTTTCGAGTCCAGCTCCTGGACCTGTACCGATGGGATACCTTTTTTAGAGCCTATGTACGTAACGCAATGCTGGTACGGTGAAGGACAACATCGTGATGAAACGTGTGTGTGAACCCTATACAGGCGGTGAACTTATCACCTCTCACGTTGAGTTAAATACTCTTGGTGGACATTTGCTTAACAAGTGCCTCTGCTTACCCCGCTTGGAGATTAAACGGCGCGACGATTTTTTTTAAATATTAGTGTAGATGTTTTACATACTATGATACGTAGCTAATTATGGTAAAAGGTATATATATCTTTAGTAGGTATATATGTCCCACTTCTTACAAAATTCACACAACTTTTTATCAATTTTATTGATAGTTAATATAATATTTTTAATGTTTGTCGTTAAAACATATTATTAAATACTTACGTACGTATGTCGTTAAATGTTTCGAAGTAATACTTTAAAAAAAACCCGGCCATAAAATTTCACTGAGAAATTATATTTATTTTAAGTACCCGTTTGCTGTAAAAAGGAAAATATAATTTATTACATTTAAGTGCAATAAGTGGGTCATGAAATGCTAAATAATATTGCGCAAATTCGATAAGAAATGTAATTATCCTCAGTTTTATTGCTTTAAACGAGAAAAGAAGATAAAGGTACAATTAGTACTCATAATTTTTTATCGTAAAGTTTGTTGCACATACCTTTTGGTGTGACGGTTTCCTTACAAAGTTTTCCCTCATACTTGTTACAGCGTTGCGTAGCGAAGGTACTACATAGGTTGTGATAATTGGGCCTATTGCACTGAGGCTCGCCCATAGCTGGACTCAAACCAAGAAGGAGTCACTTAGACAGTTTATTTTTTTGGTTCTCAAGTAAAATATGTGGTTCGATTGTTTAACCCTATCAGGGATACGACCCGCCTGTCGACATCATGAGTCTCATGAGTCTGAGCGGTCTGAGCTTCTATTTCGAAAGTATACGAAAGTACTAAACAATAAAAAGCTTGACTCTCTAAAAAAGTGTTTAATTAATTTATTAAATTTAAAAAAAATACAAAGTTTTTTAAGGGAAAGTAGCAACTCTATTCATATTTGAGGCCGTCAGCGCTAAAGTGGCCTAACCCTAGACCAATCATATGGAGATATAAAGGTTTTTAGAATAATGAGTTTGAGTTATGTGTGTAGATATTTTATGGAAGTTTATTTTTGTCCAAATGTTTATTTTTTGTAATTAAAATTATGGATTTTTAACATGAATGATTTTATTTTAATATGTTATTAGTATATTGCCGCACTTAAGTCGGAATATGAAAAACTGTGGCTTAGGACACTTTAACGCTGACCGCCTCATTTTCGGGTACCTTTACTCTTGAGTCAAAGTACTGGGGTACTTGAGTCTTTACTCAAGAAGATCTTTATAAAGATAAATGTCTCAAGTGATATTCGGGGTACAAAGAAGTTTAGATGGCAAGCCCATTACTACTATCACTGCTCCCCATACTGTTATCTAAAACCCAACTAGTTACAAAGCTTAAAATGACTTAGAAAGCAGAACTAAGATAATAGGCATAGCCTTCAAAGGTTTCAGCTACTTTTAAAGAAACGCTTAGGTAATAAATAACATTACATTACATAAGTGTTCATGCCGGGTACAGCGACGCGAATCGTCGAGCAAACGACGAAAGTAAGCCGAATGTGTTTATCTTTGATTAACTTCGCGTCGCCAAGTAACAAGCGACAAGGCATTGACAGAAGGTAGAAAAATAAAATAAATGAATAAAACGCTCATGCCTGTTTATCCCAAAGTGGGTTAGGCACTTAGTTCACCAAGCGTAGGTGTGTTTTAATCCAACGTGAACAGTGGCAGGTTAATGTGGAATTTTCTTTGACGTTTTTCTGACAAACTTTGTTTGGAAAGTATAAAAAAAATACACTTCACGCATTTTAATCCCAAAGAGGGGTAGGCAGAGGCACTTGCTTAATAAGCAAATGCCCACGGTTCCCCATTGCCGTTATAGGGTTCACATACCTTGCGGTTTGCGGCGGTTCATCATGTCATGTTCCTTTATATGGGCGTTGCGTAGTGTAGTCAGTCTAAAGCAAAAAGAACCGACATCAACCAGAACCTACATTCACCCCTACGATTTTAGATTGTTGCCCGCGATTTATCTGGTCTGCCATAATGAAACCATGATTTCCTTAACATGGTACCACATTTGAAATATCTTCTTTCCAATGAATAATAGTAAATAAATGAATATGTTTAGTGACCAATTTCTTATTTCAATTTCTCATTTTCAGGCTTGGAGCAAATGTGAGCCACGCTTAGTTTCGGGTTTGCGATGGGTTCACACTAGGATATGCCTGTATCGTGAAACCCTTTTAAAAAAATATCATAAAAATAGGTATAAACGACAAAAACATATGTACAGTCGAATTGAGTAACCTCTTTTGGTGAAGTCGCTTAAAAAAGACGTGTCCATTGCTACACGACTGGTATTAGCTAGGCTCGAACCCACTACGTACATACCAGACCCGACTACTAGGCTACAAACGTGCTTTACATTAGGTAGAGATGGTAACAAATATAGAGCTTTATTACCCCTTTTATATTTGACTGCAGCTTTGACAGATCTTCACTTCAGAACAAATAACTTGCACAATATTCGTTTGTAAAATGCTGTGGCGAAATGTATCCTTGATTCCTTTGACATTCATATCACTTGAATTGTTACGTTCTGGAATTTGTAGGCATACAGGAGCACAAAACGCAACCTTAACCTTTAACTATGGACGTGCGGTCTCGTAGACCGCTAGCAGTTTGTGATTTCTGTACCCCTCCGCTCCCCTGCGGGTACCACGCCTGTGCATCTGTATAGCTTCAGTTTTAGTAGCTAAACGACGATGGAGACGGTAGGTTGCGTCGCTGGCTGCGAACTTGGTGAGTTATATCCCTTTTAATTTCTTCGGCGGTCTCTGAGGCCGCACGTCCACGTTTGTGTAATGAATTGAGTTGGCGTTGATTTTGTTGTTTTCATGTATTTTGCAATAAAAATGACGGAAAATTACAGACCAAGTACTTCTGCATTGAAATGAAAGTCTAATTTATCAAATTCACAAAGTGCAACCAAATTATTGCGCTTAGATAATTCTAAATTTGACGATAAATTCCAACACATGCTTTTAGATTTGTGTGTGACGTGTATTGGGTCCTGATATGCCAAATGAAGAACTAGCAACAGAAAACAATGATGTGCCTAAACGTAAGATGCGTAGGCTTTGTCCACCAAAGATTAAACGTGAGACGACTTACGCTTGTGTGGGTTGTGGACAGCCCATATACCTTCAGTGCTCTAAGCCTTTGTGCAAAGACTGCCAATAAAATGGACAAGTTGAGGCATTGTTGAAATTTTCAATTTTTATGTTGAGAAGCTAATTTTATGTTATTTTTATACTATGTTTTTTATATTTTATTGTAAGTCAAGCTAAAGTTAATTTGAAAGATTTTTTTCTGAAATATTATAAGCTATAAGTGATCTCAATTTAAAAAGTCTGAAAAGTGCCTAATACTGTTACATGATAAGTTTTTCTAAATAATAAATAAATATATATGTGTATTTTGTGTTTAAATTTACATTTAAATACTTATAAAGGGGATATGATAAAAAAACTAGTATGTCAGTAACATAAAAGTGTGTTATCCGACCTTTGTATGTAGCGGTCTCTGAGACCGCGCGTCCATATCTACGTAACACAAATTGAACGTCCATAGTTAAAGGTTAATACTTCGAAACAAGGTTCAGAATCATTCGGATTACAAAAATTCTAGTGTCCACGTTCCGGAGCTTTATGGTCTAGTCGTCATATGCTAGCTCATGTTACTGATAAAGATGAAGATTTTATTTCCAAACAATATGTAGAATGTTTAGATCTGCCCCCGTACTACGAGGTCTTCTAGTAATATTGTTATCGTTTTGTGATAGGGATAGCGCTACATGAGTGGTATACACAGAGTGGATAACTTATTGCAATCAAAATTCAATTTCGATGAGGCAGTCCAAACTGCCTTCAAATTAATTAACTACTTATAAGATGGCAAAAGTGTATAAGTCGCAAGGATCTAATATTACGGTTACAAACGTTTATTGTCACCGAAAGTACGAATAAGAACCTAAGATTCGCTTATCATCATGTTATCCCTGTGACACGCTTTGCGAATGTGTACAAACGCTAACACTAATCCTGGGGTAATCTTATCTCTAGTCTAGAGTAAGAATCGTGCGTCATGTTACCTAGAATTATTCGGTGTGTAATATCATACAAATTAGTTTTTATTTAGAAGAACGGGTAGTAGATGCATACATTAAAAACAACCGACGTAAAACACGAATCTAAATAATAAATCATCATCATCATCAGCCCATACCCGTCCATGATGATGAAATAATAAATGATTTGCTGAAAATAAATTTTGTTAAATTTATGAGGCTTTGATCCAGCAGTGGACGTCTGGTTGTTGTCTGGATGATGATGAGACTATCTTTGGAGTACGACCTACCAAACAAAAATATATGAACCATAATTGGCAAGTAGACGCGCACGTCTCCAGAGAATGACCCGTACGTCGAGAGGCAGGACTTGGGTAGTGGTGGTGGGATTATCCCTGATGGCAAAATAATCGGGTAACAAACATACGAAAAAAAAGCGAATTAAGAACCACCTCGTTTGGAAGTCGTATGAAAATAATCTAGAAATGTGTTGCAAATGGAACTCCAGAAGACAGGCAGCAGCGATCTCTGTGAGTTAAACCACAACACCACTGCTATCGCTAACCCGCCTGCCAAGAGTGCCGATTTCTAGCATTAAAATTTCCCCCCAAATGATCCTGGAAATCATTGGGGGAGGACGCCATGTGGCTAACGATGGTGATGGTGTGTTGCAAACCTTGGGAACGGTTATAGTAAATTTTACTTTGTTTTAGAATACTCCTTGTTGTTCCAGGTCAGTGAGTAGACAGAGAAAATATACAATCAAGTTGGCAGCAGTCGGCTCTTGTTGTATCCTAAAGATATTGAGGTTCAGTTCATTAGTATTTTAATTGACAGAATGTTATATTCTATCCTTCTCTGGTGACGGGTTAAACAAGTGAGATAGAATTACAACATGACTGTGAAGGTTAAAAATAAAACTTTTTTCCAAATAATGTTCAAGTTTATCGTTGGGGATCCTTGTGAGCAATAAAGTTGCTTGTGTTGGGAAACACCGCCCTATCTATATAATACTAGCTGTCCCGGTAAACGTTGTTTGACCAAAATAGCCTATATGTTATTCTAGTTTATAAGCTATAAATCCGTCGAGTACTTTCTGCGTGAAAGAGTAACAAACATCCATCCACACATACAAACTTTCACGTTTATAATGTAAGTAGGATAACATTCTCAAAATAAATTAGCTACAGCAAAAATCAAATTAAGACTAAGCAGAAACGAAAGCTTATGGACTGTAAAAATATGTTGAGAATTTAAAAAAAAACATCACAACGGCAGAATGTCGAGTATTGGCCACATTGGATTTACAAATAAAGCTGTTCAAACCGAAAAAAATATACCAATACAATTATTATGCATTGTAAATGAATTAACTCATACATACAAATGTTTACATTGCGTTTTCTCACGTGACTCTACCTACCCTCTGGGTCATGTGATGCCGTGTTTACGCAGAGTGTTGCGAAATAAAACATTTGTTACAAAACTATTAAACCAATACGTGCTGTATATTGTGAACGTTTGCGAATAATTGACTTTCATCGCACGTACGTAGGTGTTTAGGTTGGTATTTGCCTGATGTATGCTGTGATTTAAGTGCATTTGGATTCTCTAGACGTTTCGGATGCTGACGCAGTACCTAGTAGAAGAGGTCTGCATCAACAAACATTTGAAAGAATATTGAGTCAGCCTATATACTGCGTGTAAAAGGACTCCGAGCAATGGTTTTAGAAACGTCGTTGTTGTATGAACAACTTTTGCTATGGAAAGATAATTAGAAGAACAAGAATAGATCAGTTTTGGTCTCGAGAGATGATATTTTGTATGGAGATGAAAAAAGTATTTTCTTCCCACATTCTTGCCATAGCAAAAGTTGTTGACAGAGAGAGAAAGAGACTGCTCTGCTATTAATCGAAGAGTGGAGTTTTCTATCCTAATTTAAGATCATGACAAATCACTCTTCGGGGTAAGTTTGGGTTTCAATGAAACTTTTTTCAATAATTTACTGGCGTTTGGCCACCATCCTGCCTGATGTTAAGCAGTGATGTTTACCGATGGAGCAAACAATTATTTACACTGGCCATCTATTAAAAATACATCATCATCAGCCACTTCGCGTCCACTGCTGGACCAGGGCCTCCCCCAATGATTTCCATGATTATTTGAGGGGCAATGCCAATAAACGTTTTCTTCACGCATCACAATACGGGGATAGCTACATTTTGAATATAGAGAGCAAAATTTGTGTTTGTAACCAACGTAACCGATTTCAAAGTAATATATTTTATTCCCGATTTCGCACCGGAACTGCGGGTAACACCACAGGTAAATCGAGGTATTTCACTGACACTTAAAATGCCCGAACAGAAAAAGTGTTATTTTTTACGCTACGAAGTTGACGTGTTTTAACAGCGTTTAGCATAAACGGGTGAT
>SJJU01009278.1:0-13295 GCA_012932125.1 Conopomorpha cramerella | reverse complement strand
GTTGTCTGATTTTCATAACACAAGTGCTTTAGCTACTTAACATGGGATGAAGGCAATGTGTGTGTTGTTGTAAAATATTTATATTTATTTATTTATTTATGGTCGCGGCTTCAATTTCCCGCTGCGACATAATGCTTTTATTTCTTATTGAGCCGAGATATTCGTTGTATCTACGAGTATAAGAATATTACGGGATATTTCATATAGTTCAGAATAACAGGGTCCAAATATGTTACACACTTGTACATGCATAGCTCTGGCATACCAGCGACAAATTAATAAAAAAAGCGGACACTTATTAATAGTGTAGCAAGCGTCTGACGTAAAAATACACTTATAAGAGTGAATATAAATTTCCTTGACTAATTGTTTTAATTGTCCACAAGAAAATGTTTTGTTTGTTTATTTTTATTTAATAAGGAAGATGTCATATTATTTTTATTTAGTGTAAATACTTTTCATAATACGATACTGGCCATCTACAAAATGTAATATAAAAAAGATACATGTAAAATAAAGATCAAGCTCGGTTCCAAAAGTGACATTTAATTTTATATCATTTTTATATTACATTTTGTAGATGGCCAGTATCGTATTATGAAAAGTATTTACACTCTTGAGCAATGATATTGACTCAGTATACCCGACCAGTTGAATCAATTCGGTATACTACTAGTTGCAGTAATAAACTGAGTCGATTTCATTGCTCCCGAGTATAGTATGCTGTCCCAACACAGTCAGTAACCATTTAATTTTTATAAATGAAAGGAAAATCAACAGATTAACGTGTGTCCGATGAAATATGTATTATCGTCCACGGATTTAACTTTTAATCACGAGTGGAGTGGCGGAAAAATGCCGAAATCAATAAATGCCCTCTCCCCTTAAATAGTATGATAGATTGCGTCCCTCGCACTTATCTGATGTGGACATGGTAAAGCCCTGGCTAGGTAAACAAGCTTTTTGTTCCTTTGTTACCGAATACTGTTCTCCAATACATTCGTTGCGTTAGGCACACGAAGCGCACACTCAAGCGCAAATGGATTGGTATTGTCAAAGGTTTGCTGCTGTGAAGTGTTGATCAATCAGTTAACAACTTAGATAAGTGCGGCATATCAAACAGTGTTGTGTCGTACGATGGAAAGATAGTGAACCTTCTAACCGTGTGGTGAGGGCGAATAGGATGCATGTGTCACCACCCCAGCCCAGCTTTTCTCGTCGTGGGGGTCGTAAGAGGCGCCCAGGGCGGTCTCCAGAGAACGGGCAGCAGCGCTCCATAACACCATTGCTATCGCCAACCCGCCTGCCAAGCGTGGCGATTATTGACATTTCCGCCCAAATGATCATGGAAATCATTGGGGCAGACTCTCGGCCTTCCTTCAAAAGGAAATTTAATGTAACACGCTTAGATACTCGTCGCAAACATTTGGATATAGTAAATTTGCATAAAATCCTTCGTTTCCAAATAGAATCTTCTTATTTGCTATCCCAAATAACTTTATTTAGTTATCGCAGAAGTAAACATAGAGTACATCCACCTTTCTATCTCGGTATTCACAAAAATAATACTTCATTCTATAACCCTGTGGTACGAATGTGTAGAACATTTAACGATCTTGTTTCCAAGCATCCTGACATAGACATCTTTAACCCTCAATTGCCTCGGTTGAAAAAATGCTTAGTCAGGTATTTAAAATAAGACAAATACCTATTTATCTTATTTTAAAGTTTGTATTAAATTAAGTTTAAATTATTATTATCATTATTATTGTTTTTTTTTTTACTAGAGTAATATAATGTAAGTGTAGTCTGCAATGTTTTGTGCTCCTGTGTACTCATGTTTTGGAATATGATTCAGCTTATTTATTAACTATATACATATTTTAAGTGATGTAACAATTGTATTCCGTTTTGTGTGCCAAACAAATAAATAAATAAAAGGGTTACTGAGTTAGGTTTGCTTAGCTAGTGTCTCTGCCTACCCTGGTTTGGTATTAAAAGGTGTGTGTGTGGGTTATTTGTTGGCAGCAGGAATAATCAAAGTATTTATCCATTGTACTGTAAGATTAAAAAAAAGGACTTGCAGTATATTCCAATGGTCGACATAGGTATGGCTATCATAAAATATTTTTTTTCTTGGTTGTTGTTCAATGTTTAAACTGCAGACCCACTGTCAATGTTTTTGTTTCATGACTCGCACAACTTATTATAATATATCTAGCTCATCGCCTCACATTTTCACTCCCGTGCTAAACTTCCCTATGAATAATAGTGTGCCGTTTTACTTATTGCTTATTCAATATCTCGTGTGTAAAAGCCATTTTGAAGGGCGCCCCGCGACAAAATCGTCTTGTAACAGTTGGACTTAACGTTACGGAAGATATAGTGAGAACATTTGTTATAGAGCGTGCACGCAGACGTTGAGCGAGAGAGTCAAAATTATCACGTTATGTCTCCGTATCGTATGTTTATTATAGGTACCATCAACACATGGAAGAACTTTTTTTTCATCACAGTTTTAGACAAAAACCCGTTCACATTTTTATGACAACAATATTAACAACAATATTATTGCTATAATATTACGTAAAGCCTAAGATTAACGTATTAATAGTGTAATGACGTTATTACTTGATGGAAAAAGTTTTAAAGTTAAAGTTTATTTTATTCCATTTATAAGCTAGCGCATGTAAATAGAAGCTAATTTTAAAAAAAGGTTTTTTTACTTATAGTTTATTTTTAGAATATTACTTCGTGTAAAATTAAAAACATATACATATATCTCACCATAATTGTTTACCATTGCATCGAGGAGTGAGACAAGAGGATGTTATTTCCCCGAAATTGTTCACAAATGCAATGGAGGATATGTTCAAGACGCTGCATTGTAAAGGACTTTTCTGCATTGGAAAGGACGTGGCATCAACACCAATGGCGAACACATCTCTCACTTGCGAGTTGCAGACTACATCGTCATCATGGCAGAAACGCTGCAGGACCTTCAACTGATGTTGAATGACCTAGCTGATTCTTCTCTACGGATCGGCCTACGGATGAACTTGGATAAAACCAAGGTCATATTCAATGAACATGTTCTACCGGAACCGATTTCAGTACACGGTACCGTTCTCGAAGTTGTTAAAAAATACGTATACCTTGGGCTGACATTGCAGTTGGGTAGAAATAACTTCGAATACGAGGAAACAGAAGAATTCAGCTGGGTTGGGCAGCATTTGGGAAGTTACGGCGAGTCTTAACATCAGCGATCCCACAGTGCCTGAAGACAAAGGTCTTCAATCAGTGTGTCCTACCTGTAATGACATACGGAGCTGAGACGTGGACACTGACGGCACGGCTGGCCCACAAGCTCAAAGTCGCACAGCGTGCTATGGAAAGGGCTATGCTCGGCGTTTCTCTGAAGGATCGAATCAGAAATGAAGTGATCCGACAGAGAACCAAAGTCATCGACATAGCTCATCGTTTTAGCAAGCTGAAGTGGCAGTGGGCCGGCGATATTAGCCGTAGAACCGATGACCGTTGGGGAAAACGAGTTCTCGAGTGGAGACCGCGTCTCGGCAAACGGAGTGTAGAACGCCCTCAGGCAAGGTGGACTGATGATATACGCAAGATGGCTGCCAGAAGCTGGATTCGAGAAGCCGAAAACAGATCACAGTGGCGTGCAATTGGAGAGGCCTATGTCCAGCAGTGGACAAGTATGGACTGATGATGATGATGACATATATCTCAGTGCATTAACTAAGAAAATATTATTTCACATATTAGAAACTTTCAACATTTCACTGTGTTATATTGCAAAGTCTTTTTCCTTGAACAAGTTGGTTTACCTGTCAGAAACAATCTGTTCTCGAGCGATTACGGTACACTAAGTCTCAACTCATACGAGAGAGTAAATTCGCAGCCTCTCAACGCATAGTTATTTACGTCTAAGTTAACTAATCCACTAAATCACAGCTTAGGATGGGTACTTCTAAATGGCACACACTTGCCGCAGAACTCACCGTCTTCGCTTGTTGGTAATTTCCGAAAGCTGCTCCTACTCTGTCGCCATATTTCAGCTAGCGCTGCGTAGAGCCAACTTCTGCCGCTTCTGCGCTGTCAACATTGACTAATAGCCCTCTGCCGGCGACAACTCGACAACTTTAATCTCAACAATTGCGATTACCATAGTGACAAAACATGGCCCGTTTGCTACGCCATAGTTCACTAACTTTTGCTGTTATAGCGCGGGTTATGCCCCGAACGGACGTAGCCGCACCTATTTGATACGACGGTGTTGTTTTGGTAAATTCATATAGTCCCTGCTATTTATATTGACACTAGTAATCAAATCCGTTGATTTACACATCAAGGCAATCACGTCCCAAGAAACATATAGATGTACAATACAACTGATAAGTTGTATTGTCGATTTCGCTCTCAAATACAAGCAAAATCTTATATCGACAAATCAATGAACAGTATTCTATTTGTCTAGGTATGCTATGTCGGTAATATCTATTTCTATCTATAGATCGACGACAGTAATATGCGACATATGAAACGGATTTCATGGAATACACTATCTATAATCCATAATTGAATATTTTAACACTAGTAACGGCCCTACTAACGCCGCGGATTTTATGGATAATCCCCGATAGTCCCATACTAAACCATGCCATAACACACTATCGTTCACGGACACATGTGCTTGACAGTACTGTTATTACATCATTAATAAAATTACAAAACTCGGGGCGCCATGTGCAGCCCCATTGGGCGTTGTCAAGGTCCCAACGAAAGGGTTCGCTTAATTAAATTTGGACAATCTTCATTCGTAGTTTATACGGATGTTACGAGCCCGCAATGGCCCTGTTGTTCAAATTAAGTGAATTTGGCCGAATCACGTTTGTCTATAAGTTTATTAAGGTGATTTCTATCTCGCCGCTGCAGGCGTCGATGGCAGTTCATTGGGGGTGATTTACAACTGTAGTTGTTTTAATTGCTCTCGTTATCAGACTTTGAATGCGTAATAGGGAGCAAAGGCTACATTTTACGATAACCGTACCCAACTTCTGTTTTTGTGCTTTCATCAAAAAGTAACATAACAGGGAATAGCAACAATTGTTTATTGGTCTTTGTAGATATTGGTTTGTGATCGATCCCTCAGATATGCATGAGTTTTGATATAGGTGGTCTGTTTTTCGAATTTTGAAATAATAGTCGTTGTGACTCTACTCTGGTTCACTCAGAACTCCCAGGAAGCCATGTCAAGCTAATCTCAGTAAAGCAAGAGAAGTTTAAATATTTGCCAATAGCTTCCGGAAGAGACATCGGTATATGTGGGTATACATAATATTTCATTTTAAAACATCACTTTAGCCTGCAACAATTTAAAGATATTTGAGAATTACACACTTTTCCATTATAAAAACCAATTTATCAGTTTGTTTATTAATATATAAAAGGAAAAGCTGACTAAATGACTGACTGACTGACATATCAACGCACAGCCCAAACGGCTAAACTTAGGCACTTGAAATTTTTTGGACGTAGCTTAGGTACCGTAGGAGTGCACTAAGAAAGGAATTCCAAAAACTCCAACGGGAACGTGAATTAACGGGTAAATATTTTTGTATGAAAAATCTAAACGGCTCAAGTTAGATGCTTGAAATTTGGAATGCAGGTACTACTAAACTACGCGAATGAAATCGCGGGGCGTCCACTAGTCTACTCTAAAAAAGGTAATTATGTATATAGCGTGTATCTGCTCAACAACCAGTATATTTTAACGCAGTAGTAAATCGCAACATTTGCGGGGAAAAAATCCGATTTTACTTTTTCTAGCAACAAGCAAAGGTCTGAAAAGGTTGAGACTGACGTAAGAGATCCGATTCAGAGCGCCGTCCAAGGGTACGATATTAAAAGGCTTAGAAGTGTTGCTGCTGAAAAGGCTAGTGTTCGCCCTCTTAAGCACAAGTATTAAGGGCACTTTGAGCTTAAGCACCGCGGTTTACTGTATGGGTTTTTTCGAAGTTGCAAGTCTAATGTGATGGTACCTATGCGCGTTTGTACTTACTCGCTTCAATTCAATGGATAGTTCTGGACGTACATGATAAAAGCATTATTGTCTACTTGTTGCCTACTTACGTGATGAATAAACATCAGATTTTAATATTCAAGTATGTGGACAGATTTTTTTTTTTTTTTTTAAATACACTTCACGCCTTTTAAACTCTAGGCGGGGTAGGCAGAGGCACATGCTTTATAAATAATCGACTGTAATGTTAAATAAATGTTCAACGTTTTCTTTTAAATTAATCGCATTTCGCATTTAATACGATTTCTGAATGGGAAAATTTAGTTTTGAGAAAATATTAAAAATACCTAGTTTATGTGCTGAAATGAGACAGTTAATTTTCCACACTTATTTTGACTTAGCTTAGCTTAAGTTAAAAAACCTAAAGTACCTATATTACACGAAAACAGGGTGGGTACCTCGCCACTCACGTGAAATCGTATTTCACTCTCGACCCTCACTTATCAGATCATTCGGGGTCGCAAAAACCCATCGCCCACTTAAAGCCCAATGGCTCGACTAAGCCCCGTTTTCCATTACCAAAATTGGTCTTCCACACCTTCGCTGTCGAAATCATATTTCAAGCAATTAAGGAAACAAATACGTCATCAATGAGCCCCGTCAATGTCCCGCGCGACTTAATTTGCCAATTAATATCTAATTGGATTATATCAGTCATTGGACGCCAGCCGGGTTGATGTTGTGGAAATTTGCGGTGGAAAATTGCGTTGATGTTTATTCGGGACAGTTTTGAGTAATCATAAATTAAATTGAAAATGTGGCTCTTGTAATAAAAGAAAACATTGTGGCTGACGATAGCTAGAAAAAGTACAGTGGACAGATAGTCACTTGTTGCTGTTTGGGTTGCTATGTGCGCGATGGCGACGCGTAGCGTTTACAACATTTGCGGAAGCTGTCAAATAATAACAATGTAAACATTGTTAGTTTTCTTTGCAAATACAAATAAAACCAAAGATTAAAATAGTATTGTTGACAATATTATATAAGTGAAATTTATTCAATAGTTTGTAAAATTAATATAATAATAAAAACCGGGTTTGAAACTATTACACATAATATTAGTTTCCAACCACAAACTGAGATAAAATGCAATAAATTAGTATTAGCCGAGGATGTAAGAACGCAACACGTTAAAATTTAACAACGCAACAACAGTCATGTGGCCCATTTCTTTGCATTGATTTTGTACTGCAATCAACACTTGACAATTGATCATCCGCATTTGTATCCGATTTCTGCCGTGTTGGGCGCTGCGGTCGTTATCTCTCTGCCACTACTCGCTTTGCACATAGCCAATTCATGTATATCAATGTTGTCGGATAGGCGGCCAGCTATAAGTTGCCTTTTACACCGTGGATTGGAAGAAATAAAGCTGGTATTATTATCTTTTTTCATACCAGGTCAGTACATTAACGTGCTAGAAGCAATTAAGGAAACATCATAATTGTCTCCAAAAGTCCTTAGTAACTAAACCTACCGCACGAAATCTTATTAGAATCCAGAGTTCATTTTTTGCAGCAGACTAACAGGAGAACTGATAAAAGTTGAAATGATGTTATTCACCCTTTTACAGCACACTATACCGAATGTTTCCAACGTTCAAACATCCTGATTCACAGTGGCGGGCCGTGAAATTTTCATCAGGGTAAGCTGTCTCCTATGAGTAGGTACATACGACACTAAAATAATATTAAGTAGGTACCAATTTTGTGCCAGACTACAAAATATTTCAATAGAAGATCAAAACATCAATCAGTTTAGCAAAATTAATATCTAATTAGGTACGTTACGTCCCAAAATTTTGCTAAGCAGCTGATTCAGGCGCTGTATGCCAGAAACAGAACTGAACAGATCGTTGTGGAATGTGGATGCCTTCCTCTTCCCAAAGCCAAATAATACCTTATTCTGCCTAACTAAGTAAATACACTACAAAAACAAGAAACTGCCTCATAATACCTTGTGTTTGCTCCAAGTTCAAATAAAAACAATCCCGGCGAAATTCGTCCGCGACTCTGCACTTTTCACTCATATTTAGTTCAGAGAATCGACCCACATTTGTAAACAAACACTTTTACACACATCACTTTCACACCTTAGTCTCCATTTTTGTCTAATTTAATTATTCTATAAAATAAAAGCGCGAATGAACGTATATAACCTAAAACAATGCATACTCCATTGTAAATAAACAATACTTGCAATATGTCAACATGGCCGGCACCTCTCTCGCTCGCTCACACACACTCATTCTCTGTCGCACATATTTACGCACTGTCATAGCATTCTAGCCCTTATTATTCCAATAATGTATGAAAAAACGCGGAAGAAGCTGCGCTTACGCTGTGGCGTAAGTTTCTCCATATTTTTCATAGTAACGCTCCGCGCTAATAGACCGAGGTGAAAGGGATGTATACAGAGAAAGAGAAAAAATAGGAAGCTTGAGGTCTAGCAGCTTCCCCGGGCTAGACGACGCGACGATGCAACGAAGCGGCAACGTCCCAAAAATTTGTTTTCGTTGATGCGCTAAATACTATGTTTTGATTGGTTGAGGCGAATTTTGTGTTACCTATCGATGGAACGATGAGGCAACATTGCACGAATTTGTTTTCGTTGACACGCGGAAGAATATATTAATGAGAGATTAGTGTTTTGATTGGTCTAGAGCGAATTTGTGTTTTCGATACACATTTTAAATAACCGAAAGTCTGTTATTGATAAATTGCCTAATTTACAGTACCTACGTGACGACTAAATGTGTTATAGATACCTAACTACGCTAATTGTTTTAGTCAATTTGCCAGGGTATGCAGAGCTTATTTGCTTCTATGGACGTACCGCCCCTGCTGATTCAGTTCTATTTTTAAACGTTGCAGCACATACCGTTTCATACTATCAAAGCCTTTTCATTTGCACACATATTACGTGAAAATGCGCTAATAACTTTACTTGTGTCGATGCACGTGACACAATTTCTCCACCGCCACTAAAACAATAAAATGCTTCCTCTTGAGTTTATCGTCACGTCTTCAGTATTTCCCCAACGACGCTGTGACCTATGGCATTCAGACGATCCTTAGACCATAACTACCACCGACGTTAAAAAAGTACATTCACGCCGAACACTCCTTACACCTGCAAGGCCAAATAACATTTTTTTTGTATAACTCAACTTGAACTCAATTGTTCAGTTAACTTTTAATGCTCATTAAAGTAGATGCCTCGTTCGGATCGTGTAAATTTTCCAGCCAGCGGAAAATTAAAACCGTACCCGGAGCGATGCTGCGCCACTTCCGTGAAATACGCACCGGGAGGGGAAAATAAGGAGCGAGCGACGACGACGGACGTGAGGTGTGCCCCATACACGCGACTTGGCCCCTGCAAATTAAGTTAGTTAAGAATTTTATACTACTTTACATTGCGCCTCATTTGGAAGGTTCCTATTACTGAAATCGTTTCTATTGGGTCGTATTAAACAATATTGTAGAACAGATACCGTTGATGAGATTAAAGGTATATTTATATGACTTGCACTAATCTGGACTAGAAGAAGTTGGACCTCAAGAGCTCATCTCAGAATGGTATCACGACAGCGCCGATTTCTAGATGAACATCCAAGAAGAATAGACCGCGGGCACAACTGCGGGGCGCAGCTAGTGTACCACTTCAATCAATTTTGTTGAATACACAAAACATCATTAAATTCCCTCAAAGATTTCATGCTTCTGTATCAATTAGGTATTGTTCTAAGGGCAATTATTGCGCGAAGTCGCCAATTCAAAAAGCAATAATAATAATGATACAGTTGGTATCATTATTAGGCTTCCGCAGTAATTAAATAAACATATATAAATAGCGTCTGCGGTCCAGTTGGTCGGATACTTGACTTGTGATCGTGGGTTCGAGTCCGGCTACTGGACGTGTACCAATGTGACTCTTTTAAATAAATAAAAAAAATAAAAATAAATAAATACACTTCACGCCTTTAATCCCAAAGAGGGGTAGGCAGAGGTACTTGCTAAAGCAAATACCCACGGTTCACCAAGCATATTTAACCCAACGTGACAGGGGGTGAGCCCATCGCCGTTATAGGGTTCACACACCTTGTGGTGTGCGGGTTTCATCACGATGTTGTCCTTCACCGTACGAGCGTTGCGTTGCGTACATAGGCTCTGATAAAGAGTCCCATTGGTAGGTACACGTCCAGTAGCCGGACTCGAACCCGGGACCTCCCGGTTACAAGTCAAGGGTCCGACCAACTGGACCACAGACGCTCCTCTCCTAATAAATAAATATTTTACAACAACACACACATTGCCTTCATCCCATGTTAAGTAGCTAAAGCACTTGTGTTATGGAAATCAGACAACGAGATATATTTACTTAAATACTTTTTTTTCTTTTAAATACATACTTATATAAATAAATAAAACACCCAGACACATCCAACAAGTACTTAAAAGCTTATCATAACTACGCAGCGGTGGGAATCGAACCAACGACCCTACGGAGCAGAGGCAGACATGCTGACCACTACACCAACGGGCCCGCCACTCTTTTTCAGAGCCTATGTACGCAACGTAACGCTCGTACGGTGAAGGACAACATCGTGATGAAACCCGCACACCACAAGGTGTGTGAACCCTATAACGGCGATGGGCCCACCCCCTGTCACGTTGGGTTAATACGCTTGGTGAACTTTAGGCATTTGCTTTAGCAAGTGCCTCTGCCTACCCCGCTTTGGGATTAAAAGGCGTGAATTGTATTTTTTTATATATAAATACCCTTTGTAGCGTACTATGTTTTTACATACAGTTCGGCAAGCTAGCTTTCGGCACAGCGAGCGGTGGCCAACCTACCTCCTCGGCTAATCTTAATTTAATTTACGGCTAACGTTAGGATTTTGTTAATTATTTCTAGTTGCGATCATGAACAATAATTTTGCTACAGCGAAATATCATAAGTAATTAAGTAAAAAAATCTTTTAAGCCTAAATGTGGAAAACACTAAGTTTGTCACCTTCTATAAAACTAGAGCCTCGGCACCCAACATAAAATCACTAAGTTCCATACCAAAATAAACTGTCTTCTGTACAGGGTTGTGATAATTGTGATTGTCCTATCATCCAGAATACTAATCAAATTAGGTATTTAGGAGTTATTTTGAATGAGAGATTGACATATACAGAACACATTTTAACGGTTGCTAATCGGCTTAGGACATTGTCGTTCATAATGAAACGTCTAAGATTCTGTGCTGACCGTTCCCTAGTCAAAACAGTATACATATCAATATGTCAATCGATAATCACATACTGCATAACTGTTTTGGGTGGGGCTGCCAAAACGTTTATGATCGAAGTAGAGAGGTCACAAAGATCTATATTCAAAGTTATGCTTGGTGTTAGAAAGAGATACCCAATTGTGCAGCTCTACAAAGACTGGGTAGTGCTAAGCATAAGAAAACTGTACATTCCACGGTCTACGTTAGAAACACATAGAAAAATGTTTAATGCACCAAATTATGAGGATATTTATAACGTAGGACATACAAGGCACCTGTGACTTTATACAAAACTGCCTTTGCAAGTCGTCAAGTAGATTTCTTGCCTCCGCATATCTATAACAGAATGCATCCGCTAAGTAGTTTTAAAAAATGCACTATTAGGAATGTGAAACAATCATGTACCACAGTCCTACTCAAACTAACGTATCAGGAGGCTGAACACATACTTCATTAATACCTACAGTATACTTTGGAATGATGTACCTTCATATAATGAACGTATGAATATTTTTTACCTATTTCAAACATACCGATAAATTACCTTGTATGTATAGGTATATAATATATTATATTATTGCACAATATTTATCTTTCATACATATCTTATAGTTTTTATTATTTTTGTATATGTATGTAACATATAATAATAATATGCAATTCTTTCCTTAATTGAACAATATTGAGATAAACATTGAAACAAATGCTAAATTTAAATTTTGTCATTTGTTGCTCCAAGAAAGAGGAAGATTCCACTGATTCACTGCAGAGTGGCGCTCCCAAAAGACAAATAGAAGAACTGTCCACAATTTCTATGTTGGGAGCCACAAGGCAGAAGTCCTGCAAGACAGCATCTCTTTCCGTCTGTCCTAAAGAAGGATTAATGAATAGTTCTCACTTTGCAAAGTTCAGACTTAGCCCTATGGACTCGAAACTTGCCATTAGGTTACGAAAATCCTCCAAAACCGTTGAAGCCTCAGCTGCAATGGAGCCATCGTCCAGGTACCATATATTAAATTTGGATTTTAAGTTTACTATGTGCGGGTGTATCGCGAGACTGAATAAAGCGGGACCCAGATGATCTCCCTGCTGAACCCCTGATGCAGAATTTATAATCTCATCGCCATACACTAATTTCGAGGATGTAAGACGACTGTAAGATTGCCATACATATCTGTACAACTGCGATACACACTCCCTTACCCGAGTCAAGAATGCCGCCCTGTCCACAGAATTAAAGGCATTTCGCACGTCAACTTTCAGGAAAACGTTCCCAGCGCCGTGACTCAGGTATGTACGCGCCGCATGCACGGCAGCCTCGCAACCGCCTTTACTGCCAAAACCTAACTGAAAAAGCTGGAACATTGCCGTCAAGAGAGAGTATTCAGCACCTCAACACATACTCCACCCGACAGCATCAAAGTAACATTATTTGTTAAATTTGAGAGCAATGACCGGCCATGTATTGCAAACCAAATCCTTTCATTGTTAGGGCGACAAACCGTCCTGCAGCCGAACCATTTTTAATTGATTTGTAATTGGGCCAAATATTACAACAATACAATCAATTGATATACCTATCAATCTGAAGGGGATGTAAATAATTTGATCTAATATTAATTTAATGTCCAATTATAAATTCCTATTTCAATTTTCAATGTATTTACCTAAACAATGATTTAAATTTTGTGTTATGTCAAAATTATGTTAATTTCATAGTTTTCATTTCATAGTACCAATTATATATGTATCGTTAAATATAAATCAATTATTTCGTCAACACGGCTAAAGCTTGAAAGTAAAATTGATATGTAAAAGCAATTGGTGTTCACATGACAGGCGCGCAAGTTGTCTAGTGTGAGACCACAGTCAAACTCTTGAAGCTTTTAAACTAGGAGTAGCTTTCCAAGTTTAA
>SJJU01009277.1:0-18435 GCA_012932125.1 Conopomorpha cramerella | reverse complement strand
GTGGGATATAACTTGGTAGCTGGGCCCAATCACGTTGAGTTAAATACACTTGGTGAACCGCGGCCATTTGTTCTGTCGTAATTCTCTTCTCTTACATAAAATCTAATTGCAATTAATTACACGGGTCGTTAGATTCACATTAATGGTTAACAATTAAGATGAAATAATTGCTCCTACGCAAATAATGATTGAAATTATTGCTCATGAATGTGCAACGAAACGCAAAGGGCAAAAATCTAAATCGCACTTTACACTCGGTGTCACGGTTCGCTTGTGCTAGTCACGTGACTTATAGGAAACTATAGCGTGAAATTATACAAAACATAACCGCCTGCCACTCAATATACAAAAGGTAAAGCTATTGGTGACTATTCTCAGTTGAATGCCCTTTTCTCAGTCAGAAATTCTGAGCAAATACGATTAAAGAACTATTTTAAATATCTACCTCCAATCAGTGTTCCCGACAAAAGTATCCACTCCACTCAATTTTTACAATAGTTAACTAAAAGTGCGTTGTACGGATCAACTAAAGCAAAATTACCTTCATAGTTCCACTGTTGGTACTGCCACTTGTACTTATCTTCGGCAGTTATAAACGAGTCTCTGAAGTACACAAGTATCCACGATATTCCAATTATACTGTACACACCAATCACAGCTTGCGTGAACAGTATAGCAATGCCCACTCCTTGGAATATCGGCGATATCCTCCACATATCCACGGGGCCAGATTCTAGAACTTGACCGAGGCACAAGTAGAGCGTGAACAATGGCACGCCGATCAGAAGGGACAAGACAAAAAACTGCAGAACGAAGTTGGCTGGAAAGAAAAAAAAAAAATAAACAGTTAGGCAACCGACACGACTACGACCAAAGAGTTTTAACATCTTTTATGCAATTGTCTCTACGTAATTGGGACGGTGCGTCGATGCCCGTGACAGAGAAGGTCGTTCCTTTCTTTATTTTGTCACTGCGTAAGGCATGTTTGGGGGTGCGTGTTTTACTATTACATTTAGTGAAAAACTGGTAACTTAACACCAAATACTCATTGTTTCTATTGAATTGGAACCCTTGACTCCGTACCGTTAAAACTGTACCTTGTACTTGATATTGAATGCATAACAACGGCATTGGATTTGAAATTTTTGTTAATTTAATGCATCACGCGTCCGCACAAATATGTTCATGCGTGACCGGTCGAAGCGGTCTAACAGTTTTAATATAATTCTTGTTTAAATACCAACTCTGAATAAAATGATCAGTGTTTATTTTTAATGATTTGTAGGACAAAAAGAATAGACTTATTAACTATAATATATTTAATTCAAGTAGAATTAGCGGCCGGATTCAATCCGACATTTAGATATTTTCAAGAGAGCTTCTTTACTAAATTGCACATTAACAACTTTGACAATCACCTAAGATCGTCGAAGCCCACTGATTTTATACGGTTATATATTACACTAGGTTCTTATATTCATGAAATTGCATCAGATCTATTCTTAGGTATTACATGAACAACAAAACGGGTAGAGAATAATTGCATAAAAGAGGTAGTCGTAAAAAACAAAACAAAAATACTAAAAATACATGCAAACAAGATTATATTTCTTATCTAGATATATGTGACATGTTTATGATAAACAGATGTGATGTTTGTGTAGTCCCAAAAAAAGAGTGACTGTATATGGCCTAATGAGGAGTATTCTTTAAAAAAAAATCCGCAAAAGTGCGAGACCGATGACGAACGATCATAGAATAAAGTAGTTGTAATAAAGCACCTCTTGACAGATTGTTTTTTTTTAAACTTCGCATTGTAGTCACTCGACTTGTTATCAGGAGTTCTAGGTTCGGGCTCTACTTGACCTTGATGTCTGTTTTACAGTCTAATAAAAAGAAACATCGGGCATTCACTTAGCAGCTTAGACTCTGTCTGCCCCTCTTATAACAGCAAAAGGCGCGAGAGGTTTTAATTTTTAGTCAGATGAAGAAAGTCACAATACACAATTTCCTAAATTGATTAAATTATTAGCTCTTTTCTCATTACAAAACTTTGTGTTATCTACAGTTATGTCGGATAACGATTTATTAGGTACGTACAGACAATATACGCAATTAAATGTAATGTTTACTAAAAGACGTAGACTACTAATTTATATTTATGGCACGTGCAACAGAGGCCAGGTTAGACATGCTCCAACCAATACATATCGGTCTGTGTTACATACTTGAGCCCGAGTACGGTAAAATAGGGCTATTTCAAAAACAAGAGGTTGTCGTATTCGGACTCTTGAGTTCAATCAGACATCCGAATTGAAGAGATAATTAGTTAATTCTTAAATCTGTAATTCTCAAAAACATTACCAGATGAAGTTGAATGAAAATGTCTCATTTTCATCCGTATGTCACCCGTGTTCCAAATAGCCCCATTTTATGGTAATTGTGTATGAATAAAATCTCTATATAGTTGATGTCACAGCAAAAAACATCTCTCGGCATCAAATTATCGGTTTAATATACCTCGCGGGACGTTCAGGAGAGCCTTAACATGGCATGAGTATAATTACTTTGTCTTTGTCGCTTTAAAATAGCAGATTATCTACATAATTTTTTAAAAAGATTGACTAGTCCTACCTCCGAAATGAACGCTGAACATGGCAAATCTGGAAATGTTGAACAGTCCGACTGTGCAGCTCAGGCAGGCCAGCATCGAGCTCATGCTGTGAGGCCACACGCCCAGCGGTGGCTCTTCAGACTCTTCTTCTCTGTTGACAATATACAATAGTTACTAAAGATAAAAAGATGTACATTTTCCCTGGGTCTCTTCCAAAGAAGAAGAAATTAAGATAAACCAAGGACGATTATGTCAAACCGCCTAATAATACCATCACTTTCAAACGATTGGCTACTCTATATATTTTTAAAATTTTATCCATTGTATCTCGCCTACTTTGATAAAATATACTTAAAGCAACATGATATTTTATTATTTAAAATCTCAGTGTTTTCCAAAACAGTAGGCGCGTTAAGTGCGAAACGCACGTGAAAAACTTCAACATACTATATTCCGTTTGCAAGCCGAATGTTTCAACCGCTAGATAACAGCTCGTAATTAGTACTTATAAAAAAAATTGAATACAAAGTAGAAAAAAAACTCTAACCCGGAATTGCCATTAGTCGATTCGGTAAGGTGCAACGTTGCGGCCAATAAAAAAAATATTAGCAAATTGGTGATGAATATAATGATGTCTCATTGACGCAATTGACGTAACAATAGATCTAAATCACTTGCTACTGATTGGAAGTGAGTCTGCGCAGGTGATTGATTTCCAATTAGACAATTTCGTTCCCTTCACACAACGCCGGAGTGTTCTCGTACTTTTTACATCATATTATCGAGTATTATTAATAACGTCATTGTTCTATTGAAAGTAGTGAAATATTAAAAAGGTAATAACAGTTACATGAAGTAGCTATCGCAGTTATGCTGATGTTTATTTTAAATAATACTCGATAACGATTACCTAGAGGTAAATAAAAATATATTTCATATTTTTTTAGCTGTCGCGCCCCAAATTGATTTCTTTATCTCGACTAACCAACTATGAAGAATTTTCAATTAAACATCGTAATACTTGTTTTGAAGCAGTTAAACATTGGGGATGGTGATTATTTGTATAATATAATCGAACACTTCTACCACTTAACATAATATAATTCTCATTTTGCGATCTTATCTTACCTTCTTCTGCTTACGCTTCGCTCTACGGCAAACGCGCAATAATGAAAACGCTACCAGGCTAAACTGTTCGATGTTTTCAAACCGCTCTACATATCTATCTAGTAGTCATTATGACTACTGTTGAGACACTAAACGGGACCCACATATTAATGTACAGTCTCTCAGTACTCATGCTCGTCCGTACCATGGTAATCTGCCAGTCGTCAACTTTTTACAAGATTTCAGATAAGTATCAACTATGTTAAGAATTTTAACAACTAAAACGAGCCAGAAACCCTGAGTAATCTTTATTAATGATATTAGCTACGAAATCTGTTAATACTGATACCCAATTGATGAATCAACCAGCTTTGATTGTAAGTATACTAGGTGCCTATGTTGTAATCATATCACTATATCTTTGACACTTTTACATAATACATAAATACATAGCGTGATAAGTAAAAGTGTAAGATAACCAAACAACGGTAAATTAATTTTTGACGATCCCTTGTTGTACTATGTCCCTTTTTTACCTTGCGATATCTCTGGATATCCTGCCAAAACGTCGGGATTTTGTGTGGACAAGCACCAACGATTAGCCCACAATGACCGCACGCGCATATTTTACATGCCGAAATAATAAAAGACTGAGTCTAAGCCACCAGCTCCGACGTGGGATCGCTAGCGGCAGAATCACGGCTACGACAATCATTACAGTCGCCATGTGGACCTCCACGTTCTATGATATGTATAGAAATAACAGTAATGACAATGACCTCATCGCCATTTTTCCACTCGTGGAAATAACGCCTAAATGAGGAGATCTGCGGTGAGGACTTTTTGACATGGAAACTTAACCGACAACTAATTGATACTCTTCGTCAGGCTTACAATAATTTGACCGCAAAAGGAAATCTATAAGGAATTGCATAACATTATGTATATTCCATTAAACAGAATTTGAATGTTTGCCGTAGGTGCGAATTAACTCTCTGGTACGAATTACCGAGTACCTCTGAATGATGCATGAATCGCTATTATCAGTTTTTTTTATGGATTAGCTAAGTTTTAATAACATGCTAATGAAGCCAATAATATACATATTATAGGGTAATTTTTACAATATAAATATATAATTGCTTGGAAGACGATAACCATTTGCCATCCAGCCTCTTGGTCAATTAGGAATGTAGTTAATAATACAAGATAAATAGATAATATAAATAACATTTCAGCATTTACATACCTTGGCTCCGAGGCACTGGGCAATGTATTTGGTGATGGCATAACAACGTTCAAAGACTCTGTAGAAGAGCTTGAGGTGCTGCCACTCCTCGTCATACTCCTGGATGTGCTTCGACCGTGCCAGTCGCCTACGACATCACTGTCCACCGGAGAGGGAAGCGAGAGTGCCCGATTCATCAACAAGGTCCGCCGACCGACAATCAGAGGACCTGAACTCACATCACCACTAAGGTTAGCAGCTGTCACTTGTAACTGTATTGGTGCACTTATTGGGCGCAAATTAACATTGTGCTCTAAGAATAATATAACTGGCAATGTCAAAGGCTCACAATCTTGTCCCTGATCTGTAATAGCCGGCAAAACTATAGGATCTAGCCGACGCATCGAACCCCTGATTGCACTATCTTGACTCGTTTCAGACGATGCTGTTTGCTGCCTATTACTGTCAGATAGGTCAGTGAAACTTTTGGACCTGCCTATATTAGCGATATTTCTCTGCGGTGGGCATTCTCTCAAAACTAGTTGCGTTGTTGATGAGTGTGCTATGTTTGGCGATATGACATCATCATTGTCGTCTCTTTCAACTGTAAGGTTGATTTGTTCTTTTGTAGGACTTGCAACCTTGGCCACCAGATCACCATCATCGTCATTACTTATGTCTTTGGCGTCGTCATCCAGACATGCTAACAGTGATTTGTCCAATACCTCATCTAAGTCATTGAGGATATCCATGAATTGACACAGGGCTGCCGCCTGAAATTCATCATCAACAACAGTACTGCTTGATGCTGCACTTGTATCAGCTAGATAGCATTGTGGTATTGTTTGTAGCAAATCTCTCTTCAGATCTTCAACCCTTATTCCATCCTCTTCACTTTGACTACTGTCTTGTTCGCAACTCTCTGCATCACTATTTTCACTTTCATTGCTGCTAGTCGGATTGAGATCGTTTTGTTGATAATGACCATCATTGATGTTTATAACATCCATATTTATGATGTAGCCTAGTTCATACTCTGCCCGGTGTGGAATAAACCCTGCAACAAATTTCTTGAATCACAATTGGCTTGTGTGCTATAAACAGTACACAGACCTTGTGCATCATTTGTCATAAGACATTAGAAGTTGATAGCATAATGGACATAGGGTTAAAATTCCAATAAGAATATTGTATTTACTAACACAAACCGCTATTGATAATTTCTGCAAATGTGTGTAATTTTTACAATCCATTCTGATAAGACATTTAGAGACAGAAAACATAGTTGCCATTGGAATCTTATTTGTATTTTCTTATGTCAAATGATACCCAAAGTCGCAGCACTGGTTATAAAATAAATTTAAAACTACACACAATGTTGAGATGTCACAATCTTCCACAGTTTGTACATGGTGAACTGAATAATGTACAAAGAACTTAGCAATGAGTACAACACTAATAGCTATAATTAAATCCTTTTAGTCCAAATGTAACTGCTAACTATTTCACACTGCTTTGTTAGGCTCACCACTATGAAATAACCTTGATACAACAAGTAGAATCTAGTTAGAAACTGGCTTATATTATTTGAAATTTCAGACAATACAACTGAATAAGTTAGTTTTAGAAAACATTAAATAAATTTTGCACTTGTCACATACTTAGCAACTAGTCAACTAGGTGGAACTTCTGTATTCATAGATAAGACTGAAGACTGATTATAACTGAAGATATTTATTTAATATTTATTTATATGTAGGAAACCTATAGTTATTAATATGATTGCTAATGTGTTAAACAAGAAGACAATCTAGACAGTTTGACTCATGAATCAAGTTAGTTATCAAGATTATTAGTCACCAACAATATTTTATGAATTTTAGAACTTACATAAAGATTTTCAACATACAATAGCCTGTATTGTTTTGACCAACATAACCTTTTGATATAAACCTCAGCTTTTAAGATTTACTATCACATATACTAGCAGACACTCAGCAAAACTTCAATGTACACTGCAATATAATAGAGTAAAAAATATGTACTTAGTAAAATTACTATGTATTTTGCTATCAACACTTCACTCAACACTAAAAATACCAAATTAATTTTTGACAAATCTTTTTACATAATAACTGATAGTGGTACATGAAATAACAAGAGAATAATAGATAAGACACATCACTTTGTGCAATACTCTTGAATGAAATGTAACAAATACTAGCACAGATAACAATACATATTTACCTGTGCAATTATTATTTTTTCAGCTACCATTCCATTAAAATGTAAGATGATTTCTAACACCGGGATTTAACAGATCTTGAAAATGACCTCCAAGACCAATCAAGGGGATCCAGAATACTATCTGCCTACTACCATACAGTCTATTATATAAAATATCTAAGATTCTTTGAAGACAACCTTCATCTATTACAAAGTCCTTTGGCAATAGTTAGAATGTTTAAATTATAAAAACTAGTATTACAGAACTAGGTTTCAGTTTCATTTACTGTACAGGACAAAAACAATAATAGTATAGCATTATATAGTGTGAAAGCAGTAATTATGGTCATTTATAAGAGCCTGCAGTAGGTATATACATATTACTTCTGTACCTAGTGACTATAGTAATTCTATAATAAGTAAATTATAATGCAATCAGTATAAGGCAGTAAATAATCAGCAATTGTTGCATTCTAAAAAATATTGAGGTCCAAGGCAATAGGGGAAAATTAACCAACTTGATAAACAATGCAATAAGTACTTTTAAGAAATACGGAATTCGATGAACTGAAATTATTCCAGATTTATCAAAGGCAACACAAAAAAATACGAAATTTACTCTTATCCTCTACTTTCACAAAAGTTATGACAGAGTAACTATGCCCAGGTCTCTTTTCTTTGAAATCTAAAGTTTTAAAACCCATCATAGAAAACATGACTAAAACTTGGTGAATGTTTGTTTGCGTTGCCAAGGTAAGACAAACTCACTGGAAGCAGAATGAGGGTCAGCGACACATTTGAAAATTATTATTAATCTTACCTGAAACCCGTTTTATACCACGAATTTTAGGTATATATTTAAGTCCGTTGCATTGTTTAGGCCTGTGTTTATCACATCCAGGGGTAAGCACTCAAACAGTAATAAAAACGAAAACTAAAAACACAATGGAAATGAGATCGGTGTCGCGAAACGGCACCCACCTGTGACAGTGACAGATTGATTGATAGGTGTGATGAACGGAAAGACTACATTGTTATGACACGACCCCGTGCTTTTACGGCCATAATGTAGATTTTTCAATGAGCACCAAAATTATATAACAAGTTTTGTTTATCTTTGCCTCTAAAATATTATGCAGGTTGACAAAGAGGAGCTACAGGCTTATAAATAAATTCTATACTATACGTAATACATAATATTAAGTACACGGTTGCACATTATTAGTGTTTTTAAAATTATTTGAAAAATCATTGCCGCATAAATGATTCTTTGACGTCACAGGCCAAAGTTCTTTTGGAGCGAAGATTACGAATCTATACGAATTAAAGTAAGCCTTATTACTTGAGGAATAAAGTTGTAATGGTTTATTCATAGAAATAATCATTCTTCAACTTTGTACGATAAGATTTATATTTTATGTATACAATTTAATTCAGTATCTTTCTTGAATTTTAAAGTGTTCAACGCATTCGGTAGATTGTAATCATGATTTTTCTAAAAAGTAGTCGAGTTATCAACATGAGAATCTCCCCACTAAAGGTTTGTACGAACTACTTATTGGAATGGTATTTCTTCTTTCTACTTCAGTCTTGCATGAACAGCCTGGCTAGTTGGTAATCAAACCGGTAGAACTTGATTTTTGAGGTGATGTTTCATTTTTGTACTATGTGTTATGTGCCCGTTTATTTTGTGAATAACCAAAGATACATTACACTATCACACTTGACCATTTCGTATTTTTTCTCAACAGTTTATCAACGCTATGGCGGCATATTCGACGAAAGTATCTCTAAATGAAGTAGTCATCGTGTCTGCAGTGCGGACTCCAATAGGTTCATTCCGTGGCAGCCTGGCCAGTCTCTCTGCAACTGAACTTGGAGCAGTAGCAGTAAAAGCAGCAATTGAAAGAGCTGGAATTCCAGCAGAATCAGTGAATGAGGTTAGAGCTTTGTTTACATACATTGGTAACTTTCTCTCCAAAAAATTCTCAATTGACAGTTATGTGGTCTAGATAACACTTTGAAATTCCTTAACCTACTGCTCTAGAGATAAAGGTACCTGTCTACTACACTGGCTTGCCCCCACATTAATTTATCTTGATTAGTTGTCAAATCATTAAAAAAATATGATAAGAGTACTCTTTATTATACCTAAAATGGGTAAGGAGTTGACATTGACTGATAAGAAAATTGTTTAATTTGTTCTGCAAAGGAAATAAAAGTACTTAGAAAAGAAAGTTTAACTGTAACTTATCTCATTCTTTTGTTTATTTAGTTTTAAATATTTTCTATACAATTGAATGATCATTTGATATAAATTTTCTTCCAGGTGTACATGGGAAATGTCTGTTCAGCCAGTATAGGTCAAGCTCCAGCAAGACAAGCAACAATTTTTGCTGGCTTACCCAAGAGCACAATATGTACAACTGTTAACAAAGTATGTGCCTCAGGCATGAAATCCATTATGTTAGCAGCACAAAGTTTACAGACAGGAGCTCAAGAAATAATATTAGCTGGAGGAATGGAATCTATGTCAAATGTACCTTTCTACCTCAAACGAGGCGAAACTACCTATGGAGGTATGCAACTTGTAGATGGTATTGTCTTTGATGGACTAACAGATGTGTACAATAAATTCCACATGGGTAATTGTGCTGAAAACACAGCTAAGAAGCTGGGCATATCGAGACAACAGCAAGATGATTATGCAATTTCTAGTTACAAGAAAAGTGCTGCAGCTTATGAAGCCAAGGCTTTTGCCGATGAACTTGTACCTGTACCAGTACCACAGAAGAGAGGAGCCCCACCAGTAATTTTTGCCGAGGATGAAGAATACAAGCGTGTGAATTTTGATAAGTTTACAAAGTTGTCTACAGTTTTCCAGAAAGAAAATGGCACAGTCACAGCTGGTAATGCATCAACACTGAATGATGGTGCAGCAGCTCTTATTCTTATGACTGCAGATGCAGCCCAAAAACTGAATGTTAAACCTATTGCCAAAGTGGTAGGTTTTGCTGATGGGGAATGTGATCCTATAGATTTCCCGATTGCCCCAGCTGTGGCAATTCCCAAATTGTTAGAAAAAACTGGTGTGAAGAAGAATGACGTTGCTCTCTGGGAAATCAATGAAGCATTCAGTGTAGTAGCAGTAGCTAACCAAAAGATATTAGAACTTGACCCAGCTAAAATCAATGTTCATGGTGGTGCTGTGAGTCTGGGTCATCCTATTGGAATGTCCGGAGCCAGAATTGTAGTACATCTTTGCCATGCTCTCAAGAAAGGAGAAAAGGGTGTCGCTTCAATTTGTAATGGTGGTGGTGGTGCTTCCTCTATTATGATTGAGAAATTGTAAGTTCATAGTTTAAGAAATTTATATAGTCTTGTTAACCTTTTTACATGGATTTATACTGTATATAATATGTAAGCCTACTATGTATATGTTACAACCTTGATATTATTTATGTTTGAGCCATGTGTGCAGAAAATAAATTATGCTATTTTCTTATATTTATGGCTTTCTTTTTTTCATTGTAGTTTAGTTAGGTACTTGTAATGCATATTGTCCTTTTTATTTCAGAGCTGAAGCCACATCAGAAAACCTACCTGTTTTAACATTCTATACAAAAGACCCATGCCCACTATGTGATATAGTAATGGAAGAGTTGCAACCATTCATGGATAGGTTGACTATAAAAAAAGTAGATATCACAGCAACAGGGAATGTCAGGTGGCTTAGATTATACAGACATGACATACCAGTATTGTTCTTAGAGGGGAAATTTTTATGTATGCACAGATTAAATCCAGAATTATTAGACATGCGGCTGAAACGAATTGAGAATGAGAAATTGTGAAACATTGTACAAATTGTAGATTCATAGCCTATTTCTTGTACAGTGAAGCACCTGCAGAATTAAACATACAGATTGAAAGAAAACAGGCGATATCTGGAGAATAAGCTAGCCATTTTTAAAAAGCCAGAAAATGTTTCCCTGCTGCAGTCTATAATATCACATAAAATTAGTAATCCTCAACCAATGGACAACATTTCTGATTGAATCTATAGTTGAAAATGTGTCCTCTTGTACCTAAGATTATCAAGACATAAAAGCGGCTTACTATTTCCAATTTATGATCATATTAAAAGCATAATCCAACTGAAGAGTTGAATTTTCTATTCAGTTAGTATCATAATATGCTCTTTGTGGGATCATATCAATGGGATTATAATTCCCCATGTTATAGGAATTATTCAATAAATAGTAAGGTAATAATTTATTATGTGTTAGGACATAATAAAATAAAACAAATATTCATTTGAAAACTGTACAGTATACGTACTTTTATTTATTATTGGAAAAAGGGAAGGTCATCTATTTGAATAATCACAAGGTTTAAAGTTCAAGTAAATTCAGGCAATTTCTTAAAATTACAATAAGTCATAGAATTATAATTTTAAGTATGTATTTAAGTCATAGGAAGCAATGCTGAGGTAATGTTATAATAAAAAAGGTGCAGGTAGGTAGAATATAATACAAAAAGGATTGTCATCATTACAATCAAATCATACTAACATCCGCTGCTGAACATAAGCCCTACTCCAGTAATACTTATAATTCATTCACGAAATAAAATAGAGTACTGCCTACATTTAACACAGTCTAGTGTTAGGCACCTAGGTAGTCACTAATCGAGAAACAATGCAGATTGGACTACCAATTACAGTACAGTCTGGTAAGAAAGAGTTTTGATAAAACTTACTGGCTGACTAAAACATCAATAAGTTTGTTACAGTTGATATTTATAGTAAAAATTAGCCTTAATGCCTAATGACATTCATATGAGTTTCAACCTTAGGGTGATAGACCTGTTTCATGGCCGATTGTACATAATATGTGAGATAGTTTTGTCTCAGTATGTAGTTTTCTTTTTCTAATCGTACTCACCGCTTCAGAACTCTACATAAAAATCTTTTCGTAACTAATAATAATAATAACGATGGTACCAATTAAAAATGTCGGTAGTGCAATTTTAGGAATATGTATTTTTCTACACCGTTAGATTGGCGATCTATAAACGAAATATACATTTGAAGTATGTACCACAAGTGGGTTAGTTTTAATATCCAAAACTAACTTCTATCTTCTCTCCTGAACATGTTCCGTTTTGTAGATCCGACTTTCTTAATAGGGACTATCGATATGTGTGATGGATAAAGTGACAAAGTAAAATTCGTAATTGTCTCGCGAAATAAACTAAAAATATAGGTAATGTCTGACTAAAAATTGTATTGACAAACGTTTTTATTTAACGTAGGAACCGTTGCTCTACTTCACTAACGAGATAATATTAGCCGAAGTTTCCCTAGGTACCTTTAAAACAATAAATAGCACGACTTAAGTTGCAGTCGGGATAAATTATCCACAAATTAATAAATATCAATATAACAGTACATTTTCATGAGACTAGTTTACCTATAGCGCTGTTCCATGTTACACGGTGTACAAATATAAAATAGTGATGAACCTAACATTAAAGTCTAGCGCATGATCCAAATACAATACTTATAGAGAAGAGATAATACGTGGATAAAGTCAAATAGGTGCAAGTTCAATAAGGAAAAGTTACATAGGTAATGATTAAAAAATTTAAATTACGCAGAAGATAATAAAATTTACGCAATCTTAAAATTATACTTATGTATAAAAAAAATTACAAAGATAATGCACTAGATTTCATTTAGAATTAATATAAATTGTAAATTTTAATCATACTAAGTCAGTAAATTCGCAATAAATGAACATTTTACTCACTGCATGCAACGAATGCGAAATATACTTCTAATTATAAACAATAGGTTACAAATAGTCAGCTGATTCAATATGCGCCTTTATTTTAAGTAGGTACTCAAGTACATTACGATTTATACTACGAATATAGTCTGAAAATGTTAATCTACGCGTTCCACATTCACAACCACCATTAAAATCTGTATAGAATATACACAACGAGTTCATGTGTCATCATGTCGCAATAAACAGTCAAATATTTAAACGAAATTGTTCAATTAACAATCAGAACAAAACAGTATTGATTCAATCAATATTAAAAATAAAACTTTTGTCAAACTGAACATGGACCGGATTCGAAGATTATATTTATTGACTAATAAAAAATGTTCGAACCCCGATTAACGACGTTATACAGGCACACCAATAATATAAATAAATATTACTCATAATTTCTTTTTTCAAATTTCTGTACCTACTGTCACATAATGTGTCTCTTGAGCTCAGAAGTAAGTGACCAAAGAAGTAATGGGACATATCATTCAATAAATTCACATATTTTCTATTGTGTACACATATCGAAGTTCTATAGCACCCTGTTCATAAATAGGCCTCGAAAACAAGGTTTACCTCCAAGTCATGGGATTTCAAGGGAAAAATTACACGAGGAAAAGATTCGTAATTTAAATTGTACTAAACTTATAATTAAAAAACACAATAGTGTTTTATACTAATTCTTAATTCCACACAGCCCTCGGAGGGACATCATTTCATATTCGTGATGCCGGGTCACTTAACCTAGTAGGTATTCAACATAAAAAGACTAACACAAACAGGTACATTACGGTAATTCCCCATTTTTACTGTTCTATGGATTTATTGAGTTCCAATTTATTAATACTAAGGTGTTGATCTTATATTTTGTTAAAAAAATACAGTAAAAGAAAATAGCAGCCATTTAGATGACAAAAGAAAGCACAGACTCGATTAAAGTGCTGTGCTTAAAATATGAACCATCATTTCTTTAAAACGCAAAAATAGGCAACTACGAAAATGCACCCGAGCAGGCAGAAACAACATATTGTCACATCTACAAAAGTATAGACTTTATTTGATGATTAGGAATCCATGGACGTTAACAAGAAACTTGTCGAAGTTCTCCTGAAAGCGCATCTTGTGCGGCCTGAGACCGTCAAAGACAACGCCGTTAGTTAGTACGGTGAACGCTTCTTCCAACCTCGGTACATTAGCTGGATCGTTCACGGCGAACGCCTCGACCAATTGCGTCGCCAATCCTTGCAGTAGGGCTGGCTTCACGCACGTCAGCCCGTAAATGGCTGCCCCAGCCGATGGTATTGAGTCGCTAGGTAACTCCATCTTTATGATCAGCATTAGAAGGAGTTCTGCTAAGGTCAACAGCGCCATAGCGTATGGACTGTCGTCGCCCAATGACCGGACCTTGTTAGAGAGGCCGTAAATAGTTTCGCAGCATAGTGTGGACACGTCACAAGAGACTGCCGTCAGACCCACGCGGAGAGCGTTTACAACCATCGAGAAGTCCTCTATCGGCAGGTTTATGATCTGAAATTATAATTGAAAACGCATTGAAAATACGGTTTTGATTATAGAAATAATACAACACTAAAAAAACAACACGTTCATACATAGTAGAAATTGTTACACAAAGACGGATAAAACCAGAACTACCACCTTTCTATGAAAACGCTAACGTTAAACGTGACGTAGGTTGCTAATGACGGAACAGGCGTATGTGCAGTTCCGCGAAATGCCAGCAGACACCGCTGATCATATTGCATACATTGTCAATGTTACTGATGATAATTTCATTAAAACAGCCCTTTAGTGAAGAAGGCAGACTAGAAACTATAATGCCCTAAATACAGGACCGGGATAAAAAGTCCCATGTCCGTCTCCTGGTGCAAAGCTACCTCCTCCAATTCAATACAATCCAATTTTCAACGAAATCGGTTCAGTTGTTCTTGAGCTATTTGTAACTAACACGACTTTCTTTGATGACTTTGATATTGCATTCGCAATTTTCTTGCTCGTTACATATTATGTAGTATAACGGCACTCACCTGATCAGCGACATCGAGGTCGCGTATCATCCTGTAGGCGGCGTGCGCGAGTGTGGGCAGCGCGAGTAGGGCCGGCGTCACTAGCGGCAGTACTAGCCGCAGGCCCCGCGCGCTCGCCCCCGCCCCCTCGCCCGCCGCCTCACCACCGCACCGCGCCACCGCGCACACCACCTCCATCAGAGCTAGGATGTCCTGTGTGCCATGCCACAGTGCGTTATGACTTGACATAGTGTAAAACAAAGTCGCTGTGTGCACACAATAGTCGCACATTATGTTTTGTAATGACTTGTTACATCATTACATAGTAGGAAACAAAGTTGATTCCCGCTATCTGTTCTCATGTATCTAAATCCTAATGTATGCTTAAATCTTGAAAACTCATTTTAATGTGTTTTTTTTTAAATAATAGACAGTGATTTCAGAGAAAGGTTTATATGTACCATACATGCATATAATAGCAGAGAAATACTGTTAATTCTTACTAATATTTGTACACAGATAGTTTAGAGCCCGAGAAAAAACATCTATAGACTATTTCTTAGTTGAAAAACAAATTGTAAATATTGTATATAGAAAAAACAAACTTTGCCGAGTCCGCCAGTAATGTATATTTGCAAAACATCGTTTGGCGGGTCAGGAAGTTTAATTATATTATTGCGCGTAAATTGACCCCGAGCAATGAACATTGAAACGTTGATGGGCTCGTCAAATTGAACAACGTTTACTATTGCGATAATGCTGCTAAATTATAAAAATGTTTTTTACCTCCACACAATAGGATTTTCAAATCGAATACTTTTTTGCGTAAGTACCTATTTGAGAATTTTGACATATATAATTTTGGCACAAAAAATTTAAAATATCATACATAGGAAACTAACCTCGTAAGCCTCTTCTTCAGCATCTTGAGGTATGCTAGAGATTTTTCCAGAGTTCCATCTCGCATACACTTCGAAAGTAATGTTGCAGATTTCCAGGAACCTATGAAACATACAGAAGTTGTTTTAAAAAAATAAAAAAAAATACACTTCACGCCTTTTAATCCCAAAACGGGGTTTACTTTCACTTGCTTAATAAGCAAATGCCCACGGTTCACCAAGCGTATTTAATCCAACGTGACAGTGAGCCCATCGCCGTTAGAGGGTTCACACACCTTGTGGTGTGTGGGTTTCATCACGATGTTCTCCTTCACCGTACGAGCGTGGCGTTGCATACATAGGCTCTGAAAAAGAGTCCCATTGGAACACGTCCAGTAGCCGGACTCCAACCCGCGACCTCCCGGTTTCAAGTCAAGTATTCGACCAAGTGGACTACAGACGCTCTAAGTTGTTTTATAAGTTATCTCTCTTTGATCGATCGTACACTTCACGACCGTATTCCAAAGGAGTAGGCGGAGGCTACACAACTCCAGACATCCCATTTCGCTTCATCCCTATTCTCCAATAGAGAGTATTTCTCACACCACCTTCCGTAGGGATACCGCCAATATATTCGATGTAATTTTGAGGCAACCTCTACTCACCCAGCCTCTTACATCACCCATACAAATTATATGCCTAAGAGGTCTAGGTATTCTCTTTACTATCTTGGTCACTGCTACATCTTCCTGGAAACTTTTAAACTCTCTTATCACACTATTCCTTATTCTGAAATTTAATAGACCACTAATCAATAATTTTGCATTCATACAACAAGACACTTACTTAGTGACATTTTGACGTTGAACTGAATGCAGCATTCTTTTCGCACTTTTGGCAAGCAAATTCAGCGCTGGTAACACTACACCCGGGTAGTTGTGGTATCGAAATATGATACCTGGTATCTTGTCTAGTGCACCAATCAGCATCACAAATTGTTCGTCCATTGCTCCCACCTAAGAAGTTAATCAAATATGTGAACGATTATTACCAATTACCGTAAAATGCGAGCAATATTTTGCCGATTTGAAGAAGGTTCTCAATTCTACTGTTTTTTTTTTAATGTTTGTACCTCAAAACTTTTGACTTTGTGAACCGATTTAGATATTGTTTTTTGTTTGAAAGGTTTGGTCCCATTTAAATTTGATTCAGTTCCCACAATGGCATCCATGAGAAAACAACAAATCTGTCAAATTATACTGATTAAAGACGGTACTTTTTTCTTTCTTGAATACAAGTTTTACAGTTATCAGGTATATGTTACCTTCATGTGTGTTTTCAATACTCATTTTTAGATATCGAAATTTCCAAGGTGAGCGAAGAAGAACTAAAAATCTAGTATAAGACAAGTGTACGTACTTCAAACACTCCTTCAGTGATACCAATGTAACAATCAAGCGTGTCCGCAAGTATACTCCTCACTGGCTCGGTGTCTGAATCCGTGTTGATAATGTTCAACAGTTTCTCTTGTAGCGCCGCTGTGCTTTGTATGAGCCGGTTGCGGTCCTCGCCTGGACAGGGCAGACAATACATGTTATTAATAAATACAAAGGCAAAGGAAAATAAAGCTGTGGGCCATAGGTCCTTACTAGGAAAAGAAGTTGTACTGCACTTACCACTTTCAATAGTACTTTACTAAAAAAACTTTTCACCCCATAGCGATGTAGGCAAGGGCATTTACTAAGGAAATGTTCATGGATCACCAAGTGAACTTAATCCAACGTGATAGGAGTTAGGTCTATTGCCGATTATATTATTGTAACCACTAAATTGGGAAAGGTACTGGCACCAGACACACAGAGCCATATATGGAATGATTTTTCTCAATTACCAGAAATAAACATGTGTGACACACAATAAACAATTGTATCAGTAAGTAGAATTTGTAACTCAATGTCTTTTTCTCAAAAGAGACTCATTTCATTGACGTGTTCAAAAGACAATATAGTGTTTATCAAATTCATGGGGGTAAATATGAAATGAAATTAAATGAAACGATTACTAATCGGGTACCAACACGTTGGATGAAATAAGAAGTAAGAGAAATAGAAGTTATTGTTTATATCCAGGGACCCGTGCGAACCGGTCATAGTTTTGTGTTTTAATGTTTAGCTATTAAGTTTCTGTACAGTAATTTGTGTTGTAATACCTTCAGCATAAGTGGCTGCCAAAGCGAAAGCTCTGTGCAGCTCTCTCCTCAAGTGCCCTGGAAGATTGCTACCCGCCGCTTCCCAAGCCACCAATGAGAGAAACTCTTCGCTGCTCGCTAGTGGATTGTGCCTGTGAAGTAGATAAACCACATGAACTATAATGTGGAAGAAACATGATTATCAAGCAAATTTAGTACTAGCATTATAATTTATAACTTGGTACTAGTATGAGCGTTCTGGGCCTGCAGTCTCGACATTCGCTACGTATCGATCGATACGTAACGATCGCTAAGTCATAACGAAAA